>LOEQ01004869.1:41391-53241 GCA_001685075.1 Bramus lutescens | reverse complement strand
TGAGCCTGCTGTGGCACCTCAGCCAGCAGGCAGCCTTGTCTCTTGGCCTTCTGCCCTCACAGAAACTGGCTGGGTCTATTTAAAAACCTCCCACAAAGGCTGAAAGGGACAGCGCCTCCAGCCAGCACTGGCACTGGGTGCTTGCTGGGACATAGCAGGTGTTGTGCCCACCTTTGATCTCTCCTCCTAGGTTAAGAGAACAAGCTGACAGGGAACTGCTCAGCAATTACCCTGTCTAGGATGAGAAGAGATCTTTGCTTCCCCTGGGGCTCATTCCTCCTGGGAAAATCCCCTTTTACTAGTAAATAATGAACACTATCCCAGCTCAGGGGAACTGGGGGAGGCCTGACAGCTTGGCTTCCTGTTCCTACCTTTCCCAATCTCCCCTATTCCTCACAGCCTTCTCTCTAGCTGGGTTAAAGATTTGCTGCCCAATGGTACTAAAGGATGGTAGGAGTGGCTTCCTTCTGTCATCTTCCCAGTCATCCCCTGGGACCTATTGGTCCCATGCTCTTCCTACGTGTACCCTGAAGGGTGACTTTTACCCAAGTAGCTCTCAAAGTAGGTCCCTAACCACTGGAATCTGCAACTCTTTCCAACTGCGGCTCTCACTCTTTGTCACTGGCAGTGACGAAGAAGCATGCACCCCCTCGCACCCCATCATCCCTAAGTAGGCATGAGACAATAGGAGTTTACAGGCACCAGAAGACAGGGCCACTGGTGTTTTCTTTTGTGCTCTGGTTTTGCTTTTTACCTATAAATAAATAAGCCGGCAGGCAGGGCAGAGGTGGACACAAACATGTTGTGGGGTGACATAGCCCAATTTGTTATTAGAAATTTCTTGGAAAGCCCCTTTCATTATCACTTAACATGTATTTGTTCATTTACGTATGATTTCTGAGATGGCAGCTAGTAGTGATCTTCCTGCCTCTGTCCCCCAAGGATTATAAGCATGTTTCAACCCACTCGACACATAGCACCCCCTTTTCAAGCCACCTTAACTTGGGAGCAAATGGTTAACCGCCACAGAATTCTTCTCCTATATCTTTAGTCTACTTCATCCATTATTTCACAGGTGTTAAAGTATTTTATGATCCATCTTTGCAACGTCAGAAATACAATAGGAAAAATCCTCTCATTTTTCTTCTACAAGATACGTAGACATTATTTTGTATGTGTCCTTTAAGATTTCAACGTTATTCATCATCTGAAAAAAATGACTCCATTGACCATTTTTGTTGTTGCTTTTATAGAGTTTGGTTTTTACACGTTCTTTCAGTTTTTTCATACAAAACATATTCTACTCGGTGAGTTTTCTCTATATGGCATATCTATATTAAGAAAAGCCTGGGAGTGAGGAAAACAAAATAAGGATAATACTTTCAGGAGAGAGAGAAGGGGTGGGTTGGGAAGTCAGTGGGAGTTGACAGTGATGGTTATATTCCAGAGCTCTTTGTGAATGGTAAAATATTATCTGTTGGCGAAGAACATTGCTGCAAAAGTTTAGCAGCTGAGGCCATACAGCTCATCCTTTCACAAGTCCCATGGGCTGGAGTGGGCACAGCTCAGCTGTGACCTCTTCCCATCTGAGATGGTTGGGCTGCGGTTTGACCCAGGGTTCTCCTGCAGTCCTCATCGGTCTTCAATTTCTGGTAGGTGGATGCTCTGAGGCCTTCAGTTTCTGGCTGTGTGTGGAATGGAAGAAGCCCCTTCAGTTTCTCCTGTGCAGTTAGCCTGGGGGAGGGAGGACGTTTCTTGCTGGCCATGGACTCAAGGCAACCCTTCAGTTACCTGATGCGTGGCTGCTACATAAGGTGGCTCACCACCCAGCAGCTTGCTTCTTTACAGTCTGAGAAGGGGAGTCTCCAGCAAGATGGCACCATCTTTATGCAGCGTAAGCACATAGGTGCCTCCCTCACACACCTTCCATGTGTCCAAAAGCAGGCCAGAGGTTCTGTCCACACCCTAGAGAAAGAATCCCACTGGCATGCATTCTAGGAACCTGTCCTAACTGCCTGTTGCACACCTGCTCACTCAGGTTGTTCTTGTGCTCTGTGTGTGTGTGTGTGCGCGCGCACACATTTTATAATTGTTTCTGTCCCAGAACAGGTTTAGTGATTTTAATATTTCATACCCTGAAATCAGTCTCTAAAATTAATTACAATGTCAAAAATACACTGGATTTGGATCTGAACCTGCACAGGCACAGCCAAGCAAAAAGCACCCCACTGCTGTAGGCATATGGGGTGAGCCTGGGCTAAAATCTGCAGCTGACCAGGAACCCAGTGGTTGATTCTTCTTCAGAAATATCAGAAGTTGCCATGAGCTTGGAAGTTGAGGGCACTCTACAGAGTGCACTCAGAATGTGTGTATTATTTATTTAGAAATGATTCCCATGCCTAGTTCTGATTTGAAAAATAGTGGGGAAAAACTACTTTAAAAACTTTCAAACTTTCACTAATTTAAAAAGAATTGACATTATACAATATTTGCCATGTACCTTGATCAAAGGCTGACTCTTCTCTTACCCCTGAATGAAATCCCCCATCCCTCCCCTCCCCTCTCCTTCTCTTCCCTCCCCATCTCGTGTGTGAGTGTGTGTGTGTGTGTGTGTGTGTGTGTGTGTGTGTGTGTGTATGAAAAGACTGTCAGTCCTTTTCCTGGTGGTAAAACAAAATTCTAGAGACTGGGTAATATGTGATGAAGTTCATTTAGCTCACAGTTTGGAAGACTGAAAACTCAAGGTCAGGTTGTTGTCTCTCTGGCAAAGAACCCACACTGCTTTAGAACAGGGGGATGAGCTTATGTGCCTGTGACCAGAGAGCAGAAGAGAGAGGATGGGCAAGCAGCTGTTTGTCTTCAAACAGCCTGCTCCAGGGAAGGCTAATCCAGCCCCTGAGAAAGACATCAACCTCCTCACCCAAAGGTTCCACCTCCTGTGATGGTCAGAGAAGTGAAGGACACTACCAAAGTGTTCTGGGTGTGTCTGTGAAGATATTTCCAGAAGTTAACTAAGAAGACCTGACCCTAAATGTTGGCACTGACCCATGGCCTGGGGTCATGGATGAAATAAGAGAGGAAAAGGAGAGACCCTCTACAGCAAGGTTCTCTGCTGTCTGCCTCCTCACACCCCTTGGTCACGATGCTCTCTCTACCTTACCATAGGACCAGAAACAAGGAACCCGCCATGGAGTGAGCACTCTGAAACCATGAGTCACGACAAAACTTTGCCCAGACGTTGTTTATGCTGGGCAGAGTGTGCCTGGCATGGCTCTCACATGGCTGGGTCACAGCATGATTTCAGCCAGAGCTCCCAACATGGATGAACCACAACCAACCCCTCTCCCCCTCCCGACCTGCTCCAGTGAGAAGGAAAACCTATGGGCATAGGCTGTGGCTTTCCTAAACTCCAATCTGCCCTGGAGATTTTGGACTTCTGACTTCTCCACAGTTCCTTGGACCAACAACCCCTTAAAATAAACCTTACCATCTCTGTGTGTTATCAGGAGTAGACACACATCTGGTTAGTTCTGTTTTTCTGGGAAACCCTGACTGATGCATTGGAATGGGAATTGTCCTCTTACAACCCAGTGGTAAATGCAGCACCCTCTCTAGGGCCGTTCTTAAAACCATGCGCTTCTCAGTGTGTGCGATGAAGTAGCACCCAGCCTGGCCGAAGTGGAGGCACGGAGGGAGAAGAACCCCAGAGTGACTTTTCTTTCCAGGGGCATTTGGCAGAACATGGAGACAGTTTTCATTGTCACAGAGACAGATGTTCATGGCACCTGGTGCGTAGAGGCAAAGGAGGCAGTTCAAGTCCTGTGATGGGAATCCTCACTGTTGAACTTAATGGAATTCAGAATCACCATGGAGGCACCTCTGGGTGTATCTATGAGGGTGTTTTCAGAAAGGACTAGAGAGGGAAGACCCAGGCCCTAGGGTCGGTGCACCACCCCAGAGCTGGACTGAGTGAAAGAAGCAAGCAAGTTGAGCACCAGCATTCATTTCCCTCTGCTTCCTGACTGCGGATGTCATGTGACCAGCTGCCTCCCATTCCTGCTTCCCTGCCTTCCCCACTAGAATGAACTGTACCCTCCAACTCTTAGGTTTCTTTGTCAAGTATTTGATCACAGCACCAAGAACAGTAACTCAGATGACCTCACGTGGGAACCTCTGGGGAACCAAGATCCCTCTGGGCAGTAACGGCCTTGTGTGTGTGATTTTCAGAATACAATGGCCAGCTCTGGAAATTCAGTCCCAGTTAGGTTTATTATAAGAGTTTATTATAACAGAAAGTGTGAAGGAAATGAATTCCACAATAAACAACATTCTAGCCTCTTCATCTGCAAATAAGGATGCTAAAGCAACCAAGATAGTGTGCAAATCCTCCAAGGGCATTTGACCTCACAGGCATGCTACTTTTTAAATCCCACTGTATTTTGGAAACCTAATGTTTTCCTCACGTCTCAGAGGATGCTTTCAGGATGAAGCTGAGAACAGAACACTGGGAAAGCTGAGCTGCACTGAGAGGAATCCTTTTCTGAACCTCAAGAAAACAAATGCATACACAAACGTGTGTGTGTGTGTGTGCACACGCACAAGCACACATACATACATGCACACATCTATGCATATAAATACACACGTGCACATATACACATATTTAAGCACATGCACACACATATAAACACACACCATATATATTTAGTGTAGTATTGTTACCACTCAGCAGCTGATGGCAAAGTAAAAACAGCATCTCTGATATTCCTAAAGATCCACATTTGAATTCAGGAGCCTTGGCTATGCTCCCTTACCCCCTAAGAGGAATCAAGGCCGCAGAGAGAATTCATGTTGCTGACCAGCTAACCTCACAGAAGACACCGTGTACGAACCAATCTACTAACACCATTTCCACAGCCTTGTGTGTTTTAGCCCATGTGTCCTCACAGCAGCCTGGTGGTGTAGGAGCTACGTGTCACAGCGAACGCAATTTTCTGTCATCTTAAGTGAACAAACCCTGATGTTCCAGTCACCACCACCTACAGAGGGATGTGTATGTATGTCCTTCATCCTAGCCCAGCAAAGACGTCAAAGGAAGGTGTTGGTGGTTAGTTGTTGGTGATGGCGCCGATGTCATTCAGCTTGCAGGGTCAAATTTAGCTGCCCCTCTACAATCTGAAACTGATGGGAATCAGCATGATGGTGTGGAACTGTGGCCTGACAGTTCTGCAAGTAGACACCAACCTGTTCAGAGCAACACGAGGGGATTCTGTGCCACTTTAGAAGCTTCTCTGATGAGAGGCAAACAGACTGGTTGAAAGTCACTAGGAGGAGCAAGGGCATGGCCATATGAGCTGTCTAAAGTTCAGGGTCTCCACCATCCTGCAGATGCAGCACTGAATGAAGCAGGTCTTTCTCATTCTGGAATATTCTTCCAGACTTGCTTTTTCACACCTTCAGCTCTAAGTTCTAAGACCTCTGCTTCTTAAAGTCCCTCTGAGGCCTCAGTTTCTCCAGTACCCACTCAGTCCCCTGCTGTCCTGGAACATTGGTCCATGATGTAGAGGAACCAGGGCGGAGATATCAGCTCATATTCCAGGGGTGCAATGTGAGGCCCCGATGATAAGCCACATATTTTAGGGAGATTTTTTTTTCCAATGCAGAAGATGGAGGGCAGGATAAAAAACAGTAGAAGCATTACAAGAGCGTAGGGCTGGGCCTGGTGGCATAGACTGCAGTCATCACTATTCAAGGAGCTAGGGCAGGAGGATGATGAGCTCAAGGCCAGAATGGCCATGAAGTAAGATCCTTAATTAAAACACCAAGGGAGTGGGGAAGGTGGAGAGAGGGTTGTGCCTCAGCCTGTGATGACAGAGGCAAACTGAGCTCAGTGGTTAGACAAGGAACTCTCCTGTTTCAGGGCCTGAGCAACCAAAGTCAGCTGAAGGTTTCTCTGGGAAAAGGGGAAGTGAAGATGCAAGGGACAGACCCCAGGCTTGGGGAGCAGACATTCCCATATTCCAGTCATGCCTCACCTTAGTCCTAACTGCGGGGCCTTGGAACAGTTTCTAAACTGTCCTTGATCAGGTCTGGGTTCTCCTGAGACCAGGTGAGCCCTCTACCTGTGCCCTAGGACACAGTAGGAGCTCAGAGCCTGATCTCTTTCCTTCTAAGTATCTAGAGGGCAGATATGAGCTCTGTTGGGCCACGCCACATCTGTATTGTAAGATCCACTCACCTATCTCCTTATTTCTCTACAAAAATATGAAGGAGAGGCAGGCGACGTCTGATTCCCAGGCTCCTGTGTGAATTTCCATCTATACAAATATCTTAAACAAATCCATATTGTTCTTTAACTCTTAGAAGATTAAAACAGACTTTAGAGTGAGGTTTAATTTTGATTCAATCAGAAAAAAATAATGCCATATGAAACCCTGGCTCTACCATTTGATCCACCTGTCCCTCTGTGTTCTCAGTTGTGCCACTACCACTGAGGCAGAAGAGCAGGCTGTGTCCTGCAGATCTCACATAGCTTATGAACTCTGAAGAATGATCACACCCTCTAAGGTCATAGGGTTCTCTGGAGCCTTTTTGTAGCCATCTTTGGCAACAATAGCAAACCTCCACTTCTTCTATGTGAGGCCCTGGACAGTTGGGGGTGGGAAGAGAAGTGGGGAGAGGAATCAGAAAGAGTGACCATGAGGCTTTCCAGAGGAACTTATACTAGGAGGGAGGACACATCCTTCACGGTGGATGGCCAGGCAGGGCAGAAATGTCAAAGCATAAGCACAGGGTCCACTTGTGAACATCCCTTGGATGTCCTCCCCAGGGCATGCAAAGTGCCAAGACAGTGTTTCTGACCCACTGACCACTGTGACATTCTTATTACTACCACAGTGTCCAGGGTGAAGGTGCCAATGATTTCAGAAAGTTCACAGGCACTGTTGCAAAAAAAGGCTATTGCAAGGGTCCCTTGCCCTGCTGGTGGCCTGTTCTCCTTCTGCCCTCAGGTCCTACTTTGGTTATTGTTTTGGAAACACATGGTATAAGTGCTGGATTCAATGGCAGTGGCCAGTGCTGTCCAGATATGAGTATTGCATAAGAAACTACCTGGTAATGGCTTGGCCATCGTTGTCCTTGCCTATGGAGGCTTTTATGGAACGCTCGCCATGAGCCAGCCACTGTGGTGATGTGAGGCTACAGCTACAGACAAGACAGGTGCATGGCCCCAGCTGGAACAGAGCTCAAGCAGTCCAGAGACAGACAGCTGGCTCCCAAGTCCACAAGAGGAGCAGTGTGGACAGGGTAAATGGAGAATACAAGCCACACAGGCTGTCTTCCAGATGTGCTAGGAAGCCACTGAGTCATGAATGGACAGGATAAAAGCCAGGCAGGGAGAAGCAGCCAAGCCAGAGAATAGGGTTTAGAGGTGATTTTCTGAGACTCTGGAGGCTAAGAAGAAAATAGAATCTGGTGCTAATAGGGGTCTTCATTGCATAGGAAGCCAGCAGGCGATTTTCTGAGGCTCTGGTCAAAGACATGGGGACTAATATGGGGAGACATTTAGGACAGAACCTCAAGAGTCTGCCTGGAGTCAGCCCAGTGGTGATGCCTGCCCCCATGTGTCTCCTACTTAGGCTGGACAAGTTTTGTCATGTGTGAATGTTGTTATAGGTCTGGGGTTACTCAGAGATTCATCATAACCGTGAATAAGTTTTAGTAAAAAAAGGCTTTTTATTTAGGTACTGACATCCAACGTGGGGCCAGGACTGTACCTGAGAGCACCCCTAAATGCAGCCCCTAGTCACATCAGCGCAGGAATTATAAAGGCAAAACCCATAATATTACATGTGATCTGCCTAATCTGTAGGCAGGTATCTTAGTTAGGGCTTCTATTGCTGTGAAGAGACACCATGGCCATGGCAACTCTTATAAAGGAAAGCATTGGGACTGGCTTACAGTTCAGAGATTCATAGTAGGAACATGGCAGCCCACAACAGACATGGTGATAGAGAAGAAGCCAAGAGTTCTACATCTGGATTGGCAGGCAGCAGGAAAAAACAGTGAAATTGGGCCTGGCTTGAGTATTCGAAACCTCAAAGCCCACCCTCAGAGACACACTTCCTCCAACAAGGCCATACCTGTTGTTGTGGTTTAAAAGAAAACAGGCCCCTAAGGGGAGTGGCACTATTAGGAGGTGTGGCCTTTTTGGAGGAAGTGTGTCACTGTGGGAGTGGACTTGGAGGTCAAGCTCCATTCAGTGTGACAGTCCGTCAACTTCCTATTGCCTCTGAGTCAAGATACAGGGACCTTGGCTACAGCACCACATCTGCCTGCCCACCACCGTGCTCCCCACCATGATGATAATTAACTGACCCTCCGAAACTGTAAGTGAGCCATCCCAACTAAATGTTTTCTTCATAAGGGTTGTTGTGATCATGGTGTCTCTTCATAGCAATAAAAACCCAAACTAAGACACCTATTCCAAAAAGGCCACACCCCCTAATAGTGCCACTCCCTAGCCTATGGGAACCGTTTTCATTCAAACCACCACACAGACTCTTATTTTTAATATATATGTCTTGCAATCATCCTAATCAACTTTTAAAGCATAATAAGCAAGTTTGATTACAAAAGCAGAAATAGCAGTTAATCTTATGAACATCAAATTTTACAAAATCAGTCAATTTAAAAATGGTCTTCAATGTCTAGAAATAAAGGAAAGTGGGCTGACTGACAGCTGTAGAAGCTAGGGGTTTGCATGCCAGATGCCTTATAAATCTTAAACATAGCAATAAAACCTTTCAGTGTATTGCTAGCCATCACAAATGTAAGCAGCTTTGACCTCCCTTTGTGATTGGCCAAGGAGGAAATTTAGTGATCAGTTAGGAGCTTGCAACCAAGGTTTAAGAAAGACACTACCTAGGACAGTAGCTAAGGTTAGGACTGCTTCTTACCAAGACCCCTAAAGTTTCAGCGGTGTCAATGGCCACACATACTGCTTGTAGGGTCAGGGTGGTAAACTGGATGGAATATAACAGCGACTGCTTCTCCCAGAAGGGTCAATACTGAGAGAGTGACCTGGCCTGGTTCCTGCCTCCACCTAGGATGCAGAGGCATTTCTCACCGGGAAAGCCATTGGAAGTTCCAGGGATTTTATTGTCTTTCCTACTCTACTTAACTCTCCTTTTGCAGGTCAAGGTGAGATTAATGCAATGGCAAGTATGCCCTTCCTAAAGGCATTTACACCCCAGGGATATGACTGTGGTGTTTATGGCTGCAGGACACCATGAGACTCATAGGGTCAGATCACAGTCTGTCATGTCCCATCCATACTGCCCACCTCCCCCATACAACCTGTGGGACATGGCAGGAAACCAGTGATACCTTGACTCCTGGATGCCAACATCAACTAAGACCCTGGGCCCCACTGTTCTCACAATGTCTGTCCTTCCTCAATGAGCTTCCTTAACCCAATATCCAGAGGTCTTCTGAGGCGCCAAACAAGGGAGCCTCCATGGCATCCCTTGGCTCTTCTAACATGAGGGGGCCTGTCACGAGTATCTCTTTATCAGGTAGTCACTGTTTGATTTGGAGCTTGGTGGCTCTTCAGAGAAGGGAGCCACTGTGAGGCGTTACCAGCAACACTCATCAAAGCTGGGGCTTGGGCAGGGGAAGGGTGAATGGAACAGTAATTTAATAACAACATGATGGAGAGATCCCAGCAGTGTTCCCTGCACCGCTGGGAGCCAGGGGCAGCTGGAAAATAAGAGCAAGAAAGTAAAGGAAGTTGGACAAGTGCTTTGTGGAGAGAGAGAGAGAGAGAGAGAGAGAGAGAGAGAGATGACAGCCCAATGGCTGCAATCTATGTATTATGTAATTATGTAAGTACATGTACAGGAATCTAGGTCAGACAGTGTTCGACAGGGAAACAGAGTCAGTGTGGGAAATAGACAGGTAAAGAGCTATGTTAAGGGCTAGAGATGGCTCCATGGGCGAGAGTGCCTGTGGCTCTTCCTCCCAGTTCAGGTCCCAGCACCCAAGTCTAGTGGTCCACCTGTAGCTGCAGCTTGAGTAACCAATGCCCTCTTGTGGCCTCCACATACACAGGTACTCACATGCACAAGTACACTCCACACGTGTGCCCACACATACAGAAATGCATACCCACACTAAANAAAAAGATCACAACCCATCATTAGCATATTCACTTCAACTATTCAGATCTCTGCCAGGGATCTGGTCCTCAGGCTTTGGCAGGCCCCAGGCTGTGTGTGTGTCCCAGGCTGCTTGCATAAGTAGTTCCCACCCATTTCTGTCTTTTTCCTTATTGGCCCCTGTGGCAACCAAGCCAGGGGAAAACCGGCATTTCCGTATTGGGAACAATGAGTCAGGTTTTCAGTTCTGATGAAAACACAGTAGGGTTTATACCAGAAATCAGAGCTGGAACAGTGACCTGACCCAGGAGAGTGGACAGACAGTAGTCACAATGGAGAGCTGTGGACCCTGGGACTGATGGCCTTGGAGAGACGGGGCTGGCCATGCTGTGACTCCAGCACAGAGAATAGTGTACATCTGGGAAGGTGATCCTGCTGCCGTGAAATTCAGGCACTGTGGTGTAGTGATAGGGGAGAAGGCCCTGCTTTTAGAGTGGGGCTCAGGCCCTGATCCACTCACATCTTTAAATTAGGACAACCTGACACCCATTTCACGATCAGAATGGGGATGCTGGGCTGCACTTTGCCTGTGACCAGGCCAGCAGCCGCTGAACCTGTTGTGTTATGCTTGAAATCTGCTAGTTAAAATATTTCTGTGACTCTCAGGTTTTAAGCTACATGAACTAAGTTTTCTGCTCTGGCATAAACTTGATTGACTTAATTATGAAAACAAAACCTTGAATATTTCCATGCTATCATTCCTCAGCACATGAGTATCAAATTAGTGAATGTTTTAGTTGTATTGTGCTAGGGCTGTTTTTAAGATTTTATTTTTTGTTATACGCATGTGTGTGTCTGTACATGCCGGCACAGTACTTACATAGGCTGGAGTTACAGGCAGTTGTGAGCTGCCTGGTGTGGGTGCTGGAACCTGAACTCAGGTCTTCTTCCAGAGTGTCATGTGCTCTTGACCACTGGGCCAGCTCACTGAGCTTAGGATAGAATTTCTAGCAATTTCTAAATGAACCTAAATACACTTTTGCCATTCTGTACTATGTATTTGTGCGAAGTAGTATTCTCAGAATTGACAATGATAAAATCAAAATACCACACAGGTCAGAAATACGCGGAAGACGTTGTGTCCAGCAGAATCAAACCTTCAGCCAAGACTTAAATTCTGTATAAAATAAACAAGCACATCCCTTTCATTAGTATACAACTTTGCTTCTATGTGGAATCGATGGCACCTAACATTAAAATAGGGTTTTGTCAGTAAAGGTTTTACATGTCTATTTTATATATCTTTCTATGCCCTGGGCCGCAAAGAAATTTCTTGGGTGAAAAGGGAGGGGGTGTGAGTGGGTGTCTAAGAGGCCCCAGCACACTTCAGTCTTAACACCCAGCTGTGTGACCATAAGCAAATCATTTGACATATCTGAATCCTGTCTGCGCTTGTGTTCCCTGAGACCCCGAGTTACTGAAAACCAAACAGACAGTACTTGTGTAGTTGGGTGACAGAGGCCAGGCTCCTCCCTGGGGAGAGGAGCAGTGAGTGTCCTGGAGAGTAGGCTGGTGTCATTATGCAGCTGAGAGAAACTGGGTTCCAAGCCTGGTGTAGCCTAGAGTAAGCCAGTCATAACGTTCCTGATTCTATCTGTCCTAGAGTAAGCCAGTCATAGTGCGTTCCTGATTC
>LOEQ01004869.1:28993-41371 GCA_001685075.1 Bramus lutescens | reverse complement strand
ATTCTATCTGTCCTAGAGTAAGCCAGTCATAGTGCGTTCCTGATTCTATCTGTCCTAGAGTAAGTCAGTCATAGTACGTTCCTGATTCTATCTGTCCTAGAGTAAGCCAGACATAATGCGTTCCCAATTCTATCTGTCCTAGAGTAAGCCAGTCATAGTGCGTTCCTGATTCTATCTGTCCTAGAGTAAGCCAGTCATAGTGCGTTCCTGATTCTATCTGTCCTAGAGTAAGTCAGTCATACTGCGTTCCCGATTCTATCTGTCCTAGAACATTGAAGCCATTGCTATTTGTCCACTTGGTTCTCGCTAGCAAGGAGCCTGGCACAGGACTGGAATAAACCAGTCAAGACCGCCCAGAGACTGCATGGGAAAATTCAGATCGTGGGTTCGAATTGGCCAGAGGAAGCACACAGATGAAGGAGGCCTTTGTAGGGGACCCATTGCTGAGATAACAAGAGGAGAAAGGCTGAGGTGTGAGAAGCTCAGAGCTTTTGATGTCTGGAACCAGGGGTGAGGGCAGGACATATGCCAGAGACAGGTACACACTGCTGACCCTGGGTCACCCCAGAACAGGCTCTCTGAAATGCTCACACTCCCTCCCTCCCTGTCTAACTTTGCTGTCTATGTCAGCAACTGTGGCTGTGGTTAAAAACACCAATACCACCACCCCTTGGATTCCAAGATGCTCTCAGGTACCAAACTGGATGCTCACATTCCATAGATAAAATTCCTTGGCACTGGATCTCACTTGTTCTCACTGCCCTGCGTCTGTGGATGGCTGCTAACAGCTCGTGCACCGGGAGTAAATGTCATGGGAGTGCAGTCCTATTCATGACTCCTACAGACAGTTTTCCTCCCTAACTATTTGTGGTATTTGGCTGCTTGACTCCAACTGCAGAAACTTTGGATATAAAGAGTCAACTGTGATGGGCTCTGAACCTGTGGGTACGGAGCTGCATGAATGCCAGCTCAGGAAGTCGGGCTTAGGTCATGATGGCACAGATGCAGAAGCTGAGCTTCGGAGAGTTTCAGTAACTGCTCAGGCCTGAGATGGGAGCTGGGACACCATAGCCTGGCCCAGACTGAGTACAGCGTACCTCACATGTCCTGGGAAGGTGGGAATGTTCCTGAGCTGATGCCATCAAAAGGCTAGGCTCAGGGCCAAGGCTTTTGGGGAGGGAGGCAGGACACGGGTGTGGTTTCTGTCCAGTCGGCAGGTGCAAAGACCTGGAACCTCTGTGGCAGGCAGAAGGAGTAAAGCCTGGTGGCAGGGATCCAGCTTAGCACATCAGCATCAAGACTCTGACCTCTGAAACTTGTGTCAGCCGGGCATTAGGGGACTGGCTAGGGTGACAGATAGGGTCCTCTCTTGCTGTGTGACTTTGGACTAGCACTTTCACCTCTGTGAGCCTTGATTTGCTCATCTGTGAGCAAGGATGATGCAAACTTTGCTGAGTAAGCAAATGAGCAGGTGGGTCTAGCCAGAGAACTTGAGGGTTAAAGCAGGGAGTGGCTGCAGTCGGGCTGCCAACAAGGAAGAGCTGGCCATAGGAACTTTCCCAGGATCTATTTTTGAGGTACTTAAAAATTATTTATTTTTATGATGATGATGATAGTGATGATGATATGTATGTGTGTGTGGCTTGTATATGGAAGTCAGAGGATAATTCTGTGAAGTCTGTTCTTTTCTTTCACCTTTATTTGGGTTCCAAGGATCAGACCCAGGTCATGGGGCTTTTGCTGCAAGCCCTTTAACTTGCTTAACCATCTTATCAGCCCCTCATGACCTGTTTTGAGTGCCATGTATATTAAGGAAGCCAGGCTAAGGATTATCTTGGTACAGAACAGTAGTCCTCAACCTTCCTAATGCTGTGACCGTTTAATACAGTTCCTCATGTTGTAGTGACTCCCCAACCATAAAGCTATTTCGTTGCTACTTCATAACTGTAAGTTTGCTACTGTGATGAATTATAATGTAAATATCTGATATGCAGGATATCCGAAGGGGTAGGAACACACAGGTTGAGAAGCACTGGTCTAGAAGATAGAGCTGGAAGGAGTCTATTCCATGATCAAGTACTTCTCTTTCTCTCCTACCACCACGGCTTCTCTCATGGCTAAAAAATGCAAATTAATACAAGGTAAGCTTGCCACTTGAAATTCATTAGTCAGTGGGTCAGAAGAGTTTGGTACTCATGCCTTGGGCTAGCTTCCTCTGCCAATGATGGATTCAGTGGTTCCCGCTGGCAGTGTTGAATCAACCAAAGAAGGGGAGGCAATACCCAGAGTAAGTGGTTGTAGTCAAGGTGTGGAAGGCAAAGGAAATGGGCAAAGGTTCCCAGGTTGTATGGTACGTGCACAAGGTAGAGTTGAGTCAGTGACAAGAGTCAGCATGTGCCACCTTGTTCCATAGTCTAGTTTCCACTGAGAACTCAGGCTGATGTGTTGGAAAGGATTCAGAGGTTCAATCTGGGCTTAGGGAAAGGGTCTTACATTCGATTAAATATGTCTGCCAGGGGCTGTAGAGAGGGCTTAGCAGGCTAGAGCACATGCTGCTTCCAGGAGACCCAAGTTTGGATCCTAGCACCCACATCAGACAGCTCATAACTGCCTGTAATCCACCTCCAGGGGCTTAGACACTTTCTCTGACCTCCTTGGTATCTGCACAGACATGACAGGCATTCATACACACACACACACACACACACACACACACACACACACACAAATGAAAAAGTAAATCTTTTATTTAAGAACGCTGTTGGGGGCTGGAGAGATGGTTCAGTGGCTCAAAGTACATTCTGTGCCAGTTTGATGACCTCAGACCAACTTAAAAACCAGAGAGGCCAAAGGGGCTGTAATCTCACCATGTGCCTAAGGGAAGATGAGAGAGGTCAGGGGTCTCCAGAAAGTCTGGCTTTCACAGCTGCAAAGAGTCTCTGTCTCAAATGGGGTGGAAAAGTGAGGACTAATGATGTAGGAGGGTCATCTGTCTATGTGTTACTTTCATTGGTTAATAAAGAAACTGCCTTGACCTTTTGATAGGCCAGCCCNGTTTAAATGAATACAATTTGTGTGTTGTTATTTATGGGTATAAGCTAGCTGTGCAGGAGCTGGGCCAGATAAAAAGCAGGCCCGCTCTCCCCTTTCACTACAGACTAGAACCTGGTGGCTGTGCTCCAAATGACACGTGAGCTCACACCCCTCATATGAACACACACACACACATACACACACACACACACATCTGCCATGGGAGCAAAAAGAAAGAGCGATGGCCTTGTGTCAGCTGCTTCTCAGTTTGTAGTGGCTGGAGAGGATGCTGGGACCCAGAGGTGAAGGCAGAGTGTACTCTGTAGAAGAAAGTGAACATGGTCTTGGGGTCAAAGGTCCTAAGCTTATTCTCTCCACTTATCAAACACAGAATCTTGAGATTTATTGGGAAGGTTCAGACTCAGTTTTAAGGGCTAAGTATGGGCAGATAAGCTTCAAAGTGAGAGAATGTTCTAGAAGTAGCCTGGAACTAGGCAAAGGAGTCTGAGCAGACTTGCCTTCAGGGTTGAGAACAGGGTAACATAGATACACCCATGACTCATTGGAATGCTAAGTTCTACAGGAACAAGATCTAGCATCACAGACTCAAACAAGCTGTCACAGTCTCAGGGACAAAAGGAGGGAGGGAGCCACTTGGAGACTTAGTACCTGACACGGTGGAGAGAGATGTGTGCCCTCCCTGCCATGGTGGAGAGAGGGGAATGTGGGCATGAAGGGTCCCCAAACAGCTCCTGAGTCTCCACTCTCTCCATGTGTCTCATTTAGCTGCAATTCTGGGGCTGTAGCAAGAGAGCCAAGATCCCCTTAATAACAACAACAACAACAACAAAAATCCAGACAGCCTGTTTATTTAACTTATCCTGGTTACACAGCCTAGCCATTGTGGCTGAAGCCCTTCACTGACCCCTGCACTAGGCTGTCCCCTTAAGCTGTCTTCCTTGGGGAATTCTGGAAATGAGTAGTCTTTGCTTGCAGCCCAGAACAGTGTTACAAGGAGGGCCCGCTTGTTTGTCCCGGCTGCCCTGCTAGCTTAGCCATGGAATAATCACACAGAAACTGTATTAATTAAAACACTGCTTGGCCCATTAGCTCTAACTTTTTATTGGCTAACTCTTACATATTAGTTTAACCCATTTATATTAATCTGTATATCTCTACAAGGTTGTGGCCTACCAGCAAAGTCTCAGCATGTCTACCTCTGGCAGGGGATCCATGGCGTCTCTCTGACTCTGCTTTCTTCCTCCCAGAATTCAGTTCCGTCTTCCCCGCCTACCTAAGTTCTGCCCTATCAGGCCAAGGCAGTTTCTTTATTCATTAACNTTAAAACACTGCTTGGCCCATTAGCTCTAACTTTTTATTGGCTAACTCTTACATATTAGTTTAACCCATTTATATTAATCTGTATATCTCTACAAGGTTGTGGCCTACCAGCAAAGTCTCAGCATGTCTACCTCTGGCAGGGGATCCATGGCGTCTCTCTGACTCTGCTTTCTTCCTCCCAGAATTCAGTTCCGTCTTCCCCGCCTACCTAAGTTCTGCCCTATCAGGCCAAGGCAGTTTCTTTATTCATTAACAAGCAACACATAGAAATAAGGACCTCCTACACTAGAACAGGTAATGACAGGGCTCCTAATAGCACTGAACCAAGCACCATGTTGGTGATGACCCTGGGGCCACCTTATACCACCTTATAGGTAGCTTTCTATGAGTGGCCTCACCCTGGTCTAGACCACACCATCTCCTTACAGACTGAAGTGGGTTAATTCTACTTTCTTCAACACTTTCTGTCTCCCCCAGTCTCCCAGTTTAGTTCCATGGGGTCCTTCATAAAAGCAAACTTAGTCAGCTTCCAGTCCCCACTCCAATTTAGAAACCACCAGAATTCTCATTATTCTGGGGACAGATCATATATCTAACATTGTTCCCAATGCAAGCCTTGTTCACCCCATGACGATGGCTCCACAAGGATCTCTCGAACACAGTGGCTCTCAACCTTTCTAATGGTGCCATCCTTTAATAGAGCTCCTCATGTTGTGTGATCCCCGACCATAAAATTATTCTCATTGCTACTTCGTAACTGTGATTTTGCCACTCTGTTATGAATCATAATACAGGTATCTGGGTTTTCCAATGGTCTTAGGTCTAGGTGATCCCTGTGAAACAGTAGACCCCCAAGGAGGTTGTGACCCACAGGTTGAGGTTGAGAACCTCTTCTCTAATATAAGCTCCTTCTGGCCCAAACATACTCTGCTTGATGGTTCCTGCTGCTTGACTGACTGCCCCCTCCCCACTCTGAGCTCTGCATGAGCCCCTTAAACTTTCCCAAGTAAGTCAGAATCTCCTGGCCCTGGCTCTCCTGCCGCCTGCTGTCATCTCTAGCATCTTGTGTCACCTGCCGCCATATCTCATATTTGCTGTGACAAAATCCCATGACCAAAAGCAACTTGTAGAAGAAAGAATTTATTTTGGTTTACAAGTCCATGGTGGCAGGGAAAGTGGTGGCACACCATGCTGGTGGGAGCAGATGCCTGGCTGCTCACATGTTTTCATCTACACACAGAAAGCAGGGACAGAGCAAGAAGTGGGGTGAGGCTCTAAACCCTCAAAACCCACCCTCTGTGATGCACATCCTCCAATGGGGCCATTACCACTCAAGGTTCCATAACCTCCCCAAGCAGCACCACAGATTGAAGACCAAGTGTTCAAATACATGAGTAAGGGGGACATGGCATATACAAGCCAGTACAGTGAACCAGGTATGNGTGTGTGCCCTAAATCCCAGCCCTCGGGAGATAGGGGCAGGTGGATCTCTATAAATTTGAGGCCAAGCTGATTTACATAGCAAGATCCAGAGAAGCTGAAGATTTACAGTGAGACCCTGTCTAAACAAACAAAACCACTATAGTGCCTAAACATCAACCCCAAGAGAGTGTATCCAAATGATAATGTAAGCATTTGGCTATTGGTGTCTGACTGCAATTTATATAGGGGCTGATGGGAGTGGGCAGGACTGTCCTTGCCTAGACATAAAGTAGAACCTGATACACAGTAGGAGCTTAATACAGACTGCTAAATGGACATGCAAATGGTCAATAAACAAATGCATGAGTGAGCATGTCTCTTTTCTAGTTCTCTGCCTTGCTGGAGAGAATGCTGCATCTGTATCTTTGGCCCATTCTGCACAGCACATCCCAGAGCATTTTAGCATCCTTCCGGGCTCGGATGATCCTTTCTCCTTTCCCAATACCACAATCTCCTCATCAGGAACACCCTCTCCAACATCCCTACTTCTGGACTTCTCCATTCTCTATCCCGCCTGAGACATTTGGTCCCTGCAGTGGGCGGAGACACCATCAGCAGCCCAAGGCTCTTACTCTCCAGGGCTGTGTCCAGCAAAAGGGCTCAAACTGGCCTCTTCAAGTCTCAGTAAGACCCACGCTGGCCAGAGCGCACATCATGGGCCTTTGCTCACCATCACCAAGCGGGCTGAGTCTCCCCAGCAAACAGCATAGTGACGCAAACCTCAGGCCTCAGAGGCTGCTACATTCTTGCCAGAGAACTCGAGCCAAGCATAACAAGAACCTGAGAAAAACTCTCAATGAATGCCAAAGTATAAATATTTATCTTGAGTCCTCTGAATTTTATGAACTTACAGCACTCTCTGGCAGCTGCAACCGAGTCAAACACCTCGTCTGGCCTTCTGACTCCTCTGGTCAGGAATACTGATCACTGCTCTGGGCACTGGGAAGTCAAAAGAGGGTAGAGAGAGAACATCTATGCCTAGGGGGTTAAATTCTGCAGAAAACAGTAGCTAAAACCCCCAGACAAATAAGGTAAACTCTTCAACCAAAAGAAGAAAATTGAAGGTACTGAGGGCAATATGAGTGTCCTGGCTAGAAGGCCGGAATGACAAGCCGTGTCCTGGGACAGGGGAACTGTAGGTAATCCAGGACAGCAGGAAGGCCAGGGGCAGAGGCCAGAGTGGTCTAGTGACGGGGAAGTAGAAATGAAGGGGGGGCAGGTGTGGTCATGGTAACTTTCTGGAGACTCCCAGTGGCTTTATAGCAGCTCTAGAATTTGAGCCCCAGTCTGGAATCCCAAAGCCTTCCTCTGAGGGCTGTAGTCACATTGATGGGGTGCAAGGACTGTCTGAGTTGAGCTATGGATGTTTGGATTCCTAGAAAACCATCGAGGGCTTTAGCAGGGTGGTTTGCAGGAGTCTGACTTGCTGTAGCCATCAGTCACTAATTAAGAAAGTGTCCCATAGGCTTGCTTATAGCCAGGTCTTACGGAGGCATTTTCTCAATTGAGGCTTCTTCCTCTCAGATGACTGTAGCTTGTGTCAAGTTGACACACAAACTAGTCCTCACAGTCACTGAGGTCTCAGCCCTGGCCAGTCACCCATCTGCTTCTGTCTGTCTGATTGCTGATAAGCTTTCCATGGTCCATCATGAAGGAGCATCAGTGGGGGAGACAGAGTGGATGATCTTGCTTTGCACCCTGACTTTAACCCCCAAGCCTGGAACCTTGGCCATGTGGTCTAACTCTCACCTACACCATTCAATGAGGGTCCACATCAAATGTGCCTGTAGGTGCTTACTAACTGCAGCTCCCTCTCATTGGTTTGTTCTTTCACTGCAGTATGGATTGCTGGATGGAAGGGACAGATTTGCTTTTCTTCAAAGCTTGTTTATTATCTAGCTATACGCTGGCTATATAGTAGGTGTTACGGCTAATTGTGGTTGTCAGCTTGACACACTCAGGAAGAAGGAACCTCAGTTGAAGAATTGCCTGCATCAGATTAGCCTGGGAGAGCATTTGTGAACTTTTTCTTGATTGCTACTTGATACAAGAGGGCCCAGGCCACTGCGGGTGGTGTCATCCTTAGGCATCTAGATGAGCCTGGACTCATATATATAAGAAATGCAGCTGAATGTGAGCCAGGGAACCAGCCAGGGAACCGAGCAGAAAGAATTTGCCCATCACTGCCCACCTGGGCTCCAGGATTGATACCTACCTATATGTCATCTGTTACCATGCTGTGACTTTCCCATGGCAATCCAGTAGACTTTTGCTTCAGGCAGGGCTTTTTAATTGTCCCATGCTGGCATCCTCCTGTTAAGGGGATAGGATAAGACACACACAGAACGAATGCCAACGGCACTGACTGGTCTGGGAATGGCTTCATCTGGACTGCTCTGCCCTGGATTCCTGCTCGAGCACACGTTGCCACACGAGCACATGCTGCCACATGTTTTCAATCAGCCAAGCTTGCCGTCATCAATCTTTAGACATTAATCATTGATTGCTTATCATGATGGGCACCCGGGATGTTTACAGTAACAGTTGGATGCAGCTTAATCATTAATGCTGGCTTATTTCACAAGTTCCCAGGTTCACAGCGGATCATATTGGGTGCTGACCTATTTATGAGGCACCGTCCATTTGTTCTTTAGCCAAGAGTGAGCGAGGAGGCTCAGAGAGCAGGTGAGTTACCCTTGCTGACTTGGGGGCATCTTTGGGAGGATTTCGCCAATGATGAGGACTGCCAGAGCAACTGAGGCAGGGATTTGACAAAGGAGGAATTTGAGAACCAGCTTTGCATGGCTTGCGTGAAGATTAAGGGAGAATATGCAGATAAAGTATTTAGTGTGGTGTCTGGCAAGCTTTCTGTAGGGACAGCATTGTGTGTGGGTATGGCTGTAGCTATTCCCATGTTCCTCCCTCTCCCTCCTGCTTCTCTCCTCCCTCCTCCTCTTAATTGTCCTTAATTGTCTCCTCCGAATCTTCATACCCCCTTCCTTATTCTCTCCCTCCCTTTCTCAAAGTCTCCTTTGTTCCACATTCATTTCCAGATCCTGGTTTTAGAATTCACTTTAGCTTCACGCTAAAGGCAGGAACTGAACTCAAGGAAATATTGAATACCAGGAATAAAGCCAGAGCCAAAAGCTGCTAGCCAGTAGGGTATTTCCAGGCCCAGTGTGTATCGTGTCTTGTTTACTCTGTGTGTGTGTGTGTGTGTGTAGGTCAGAGGAAAACGTGCACAAGTTTGCTCTTTGCTCCCTCCCTCCACCATGTAGATTTTGGACCATCAGACTTGGTTTATCCACTGAACAGTCTCACTGGCCTCTGCGGTGAGATTTTCTGTTTGAACTGCTAGCCAGCAGCTTGTTGGAGGCAGCACTTACCTCTGCTCAGCTCGGTAGAGCCACACGTGCCAGGCAGTGGCATAGGCACTTCCAGGGAGGGTGGCCTTTAGCTTGCCTGGCCAGGAGGGAGAAAAGTCCACGAGCCCTTTGGCTGATCTCTGCGGCCTGCTGATGCTGGGAATTTTACTTGCCTTTGCTCTTGAAGCCAATGTGGGCTCTGAAGGAGATCTCACTTCGGCTCTCTGGGCTCAGAGCCAGCCTCCAAACTGTGAGTGAGGGCTTCTTTGAGCAGAGCTGCCTTCTTTCTAACCCTGTGTCGTCTGTGGCTTTTGATTAGCAGCAGAAAAGCGGTGGTGGTGGTTTACTAAACATTTAACCATGGGATGGCCTAGGGAGGGGTGGATTACATTGCCAGAGCAGAGTCCTAGTGTTTGGCTCCATTGACTATTAACCCTGTAGCTGCTGAATTTTAAGGAGGCCCCATGAAGAAGACCATGAGCTGTGGTAGTTCAAGGGGCATTCAAGGGACTGGGCCATTTCCCACTGGGTACAGGAGCATTCTCATGTGGGGAGTGGCATAGCTTCGTCCTGAATGACAGGTCTCTGCAGGCTGAGGGCAGGGAGCTGACACTTTCCTATTTATCCCCAAACAGATCTTGTGTTCATCTTATGGGCTTTGTTTGTTTCTTATCCTATTTAAGCCTTCTGAGGGTGTGTAGAGTTCTTTAGTTCAATACTACGTGGACTTGGTGAGTCAACTTACCTGGTTCTAAGGTATCACGAGGCCTGCATTAGCAGGGAACACCATATCTGTCTATATAAGGGGCTGTTTGCACTTTGGGCTGGAATTACCCTACCATCCTTGCTCCTGGACCTTTGCTGTGGACTATCTACAACCCATGAGGAGTTCAGTTCGTCCTCACAGCAGCCCCAGGAAGGTGGCCTTGCCACCCTTTCCATTTGCAATGGAGGCAGAGAGAAGTCGAGCAGTTTTCTCCTAGCCATGCAGCTTTCTAAGTTATAGAGCTGAGGTTGGAATGCCTGGTCTCAGAGTCCTTGCTGCCTGGCATAACCTCTCAAATGTGGCCTTGCACAGCCAGCCGCGCTGGTGATGGGCCATACTGGGGCTGAGGAAGAGCGTCCGGGTTCCCAGCGGTGAGGCTTCTAGCCTGGAGCCCTTTCTGGAACAGTTGCCGTGGGCAGGAGATTTGGCTGACTTAGCAGCTCTCTTGCTGTTCTTTGCTGACCAGGAAATAGGACAGAATCCCAATTGTCTGTGACTGAGAAAGAAGCCCAATTCATCAGTCACAGCCCTCTCATACAGGTGCCCAGGCTTGGACAATGCACAATGCAGCATCCAGTTGCCATCTACAGAACTAATGCTCAAGAATGATGTAATTGAACCAAAAAAAAAAACCTTCAAAAAACCCTCATATTTTCAGTTTGTTTACTGTTTTGTGTTTGGCTACACTCATAGCTATCCTAGGGTTCATGCAGCCCATGGACCAAAGGTTAGATGTGCCTGAGAAAGGACCAGGAGCATGACTAGGTAGAGCATCTTTTCTAGAATGTGCATATCCCTCATCCTGTCCTCATGCTTAACTGGTTCCTCTCCACACAGAAGCCTCATTGTTTGGGGACTTGTTGAGTCTTTGTCCACCCTCCCTGGCCCATGGTCCCTTGTTCTAATCCTGTCACATGGACTCAGTACCTTCTCTGCTCCCACCCACATCTGTCCTCCATGCTCTCGACAGCTTCCTGCACTCCCTGGCCTTGACTTCTCAGTGACCCCAGGACTGGGTGTGTACTCCAGCCTCAGCTGAGGTCACATTTTCCTAATCTGTTTCCATATTTAAGCCCGTGATGGGAACTGGGAACTCCCCGATGTGGATGCCTATTATCTTTTTTCTCTACCAGCAATGCCCTAGCAAGGGTGGGTACGAGGCTGTTCTCCAGACTGAATTCACGACCTCCTCCCACACCAGTCCCTGCCTTCTCTTTGGTTGACTGCTTCACTCTTTATGTTGACATCTTTGGGTGATGGAATGCAGACAGAGTGGAACGTGAGGTAGCCGGCACAGGCCAGCACGTACGGGCGTAGGAGCACAGGTAGCTTTGGGGTGTGGATGATCCCAGAACATACAAGTCTTTCGTAGCAATCATCTATCTTCTCAAATCTTTGGTCCTCGCCAGGGTTTTACCCTGCTCCATCCTTTGATGGCACACGCCTCCACCTGTGGCTACCTGCTAATGTCCTAGAAAACCAGTCTACACCCAGGTTCCTCTTTTAGCTCTCTGTCCCTCCCCCTGCCAGAACAGTCAGAACACCCTTGCTTTAATGACACCACTCTCTTGATACCATCAACCCTTGAGTACTAACTTGACTTGTCACCCCCCCCCAAGTCCTCAGTGGCCTTGTTTCTTGTATCCCCCATCCTCCCCTGTTCCTTGTTCCCCATGTTCTGTTTCCAGGTGGGCTTCTGCTCCTTCTCCCTGGGCAACCTTTTCTAGACAGGGATATTAAAGACTATTCTTCATGTCCAGCCCGGAGAGACCCAGACCCAGAACCAGTAGGACGTTATCTTCACCTCCTCCTACCCCTGCTCTGTCTGGCACACTCCTTTAAGGGACTGCGCCACACAGTTTGGGGGACTGGCAAGCCCCAAATTCACACATCGAGCTACAGATTCACTTTAACTTTGCTGATTGATGTCATGTTCCAAGACTGGAAACTCGGCAGAACTCCTGTGTTGTAGTCCTGAGGTGGATCCCCTTCCTCCTCAGGGCTCACACATTTTTTTCTCTTAGGGTAGTGAAGTGACTGGGGAAGGCCACCTACATCACAGAGGGCCATCTGCTTCAGTTAAGTCAGAGGATTGCAATCGCTGATTAAAGTGAAAAACACTTTTTCAGCAACATCTGAATTGTTCTGCAGCTATCCAAACAGGGGCTCTGTAGTCTAGCCATGTTGATACATAAAATGGGCCATCCCACATAGAGACAAACAGACAGACAGACATGCAGACAGACAGAGAGACTGGCATACACTACATACACACAGGTAAACACAGAGAGATATAGACTGACAGATATGCACACATAGATGCAGATAGACATATATCACACAGATAGATAGATAGATAGATAGATAGATAGATAGATAGATAGATAGATA
>LOEQ01004868.1:87968-101004 GCA_001685075.1 Bramus lutescens | reverse complement strand
AGGATAGCCAAAATAATCTTATACAATGAAGGAACTTCTGGAGGCATTACCATCACTGACTTCAAACTCTATTACAGAGCTATAGTAATGAAAACAGCTTGGTATTGCCATAAAAACAGAGAAGTCGATCAATGGAACTGAATAGAAGACATGGATATTAACCCATAAACCTATGAACACCTGATTTTCGACAAAGAAGCTAAAAGTATACAATGGAAAAAGAAAACATCTTCCACAAATGGTGCTGGCAGAACTGGATGTCAACATGTAGAAGAATAAAGAGTACTTTTTGAGAACATACCCATTGCTGTTCCTTTATTGGACTGGGTGTGAGACACAATTCTGTTTTCCAGTCAACAGCAGCAGCAGAAGTAATATTTTTGCATAATAATTTGCATATTTTTAAAACTGTAAAAAATAACTGACTTTATAGTATGTTGCAAAAGAATCATCACTACATTTTTATGAAATACGGAAATAAATTTCACTACTAACCATTCTATTGCTTGCTTTGTTTGATGATGGTAATGGAGGAAGTGGGGTCCTCATGAAGATACTTGAAGGTGTGACTCAGGGAGTGGAATCTGCCTGTGCCCAGGTCTTCCCAGTTGGCAGTAATTAGCTTGGCTTTACCCACCTGAAGACATATAATTGACCATAAAGCTTTATTGACTTTCCTGTGAAGTGTCCAGTTAGAGCTGGTCTATTTAAAGCAATTAGGAATGCACAGGTCAGCGCTTTTAGAAAAAGAGCATTTGTAAACTTCAGGAGGCCTTAGAAGCAGTTTGTCTCTTTTGTCTGACCCTCCTGATGATTCCAGGCAACCACAGCTCTAGAAAGCCTGGTTCCTCTCACCACCCACTCTCTTCGTGTTTCTTGGCTACTTGATTTGCTTCCTTTACAATAGTCTTAGTGTCCTTGGTTGCATCCTCCTCAGCATTTTCTGTACACAGTCATCATTTTCTCATAAGTACTCATATGCTTAGGTATCCCAAGACTAAACACATGTTCTGTTAGCTGAATTAGGCCAACTCAGTACAAATAAATAGAAATAACCAAACATTTTAGCATGACGTGTTCCTATTGAAAGTCAGAAAACACTCAAGAGCATAGTCTTCCCACTTAGAAATATGTTTTGGTCAAATCTGTGAATATTGAATGTTCACTGTGTGCAGACACATTATATTGACATTGTTACAGTGGATTTCACTTTCTCACAGCTTTGATAATTTTATTTCACACCACATTAAAATTTATTTCATAGAGTCTTCCCCTCTTTCTCTTATGGACATTTGACCAAAGCTGATGTACAATAAAAAGGAAATTGTTGCTAGAGTGCAAAGAAAACTTCCACAGCTTTGCACGTCTGCAAGGTAATTTAAGAGCTCAGTGGGAGTCTGGGAGGTTTCTTTATTCCCCTCATATGGAGGTATTTATAAAGAAAAAAAAAGAAAAAAACCTGTCACATCCTGACCATAGACATGATGGAGCACTGAAATCACTGAATTGGCCTTGAAGAACACCATAGAACAGGTGTGATGGCAAAAATCTTCAGACTGGGAATGTGAGAGCTAGCTAAGCACCACTGCTTACTAGTTAGGGGAAATAGGGAACTGGCCAGCTCCAGAGCCCAAATTTCTCGTCTGTAAGTAGGTTTCCTGAAAATTACATATATTTGCATTATGGGGGGAGTAGAGATGTTAATTATATGTGTATATGTGCAGAAATAGTGTAAGTGTAAGTACAAGTACATCTGGAGCTCAGAAGAGGGTGCAAGATCCTGTGGGACTCAAGTTCCAGGCCATAATGAACTGCCTGCCTCACATGTTGGGTACTAAACTTAGGTGTTCTGCAAGAGTAGCAAGTGCTCTTTGCTGAGCCATTTATCCAGCCCAAATATGTGTATTTTATGCATACATATACACATTTATTTATTTCCTATTAGATACAGAACATGAAATACAGCCAAGAAATATATCAAGGAAACATGTAAAATCTCAAAATAAAATACCATTTGAGGCACATAAAATGCATTTGAAGACTCCATTAATCAGATCTCAGGCATGGCCACAGTGGAACTTTTGAACTGAGACAAATTCTATTGTCATTAAGCTTTATGGTGACCTTTGGCAACTATCTATATGACAGTCTTTCCCACAAAGACTTAACTGGCTGACTCTAACTGCCTTTCTTACTAGAAAACTTAGTTTCAGCTATCACCAAAGGACATAAATCTCACCAATAAGTCCAAGCCTGATGAGGGTAGACCTGTAAGCACTCTTCCCATTTTTGTGAGACCATAGAGTGCATTTTCATAGATTACCTTTTTGTGTTGAATCTCTAAATCATCCCAATAATTGTATTCTAATTGTTCTTTACTATGGCGCATTCTCTATCAAAAATGTAGGGTTTTTCTTTATTTGGAGTTTTTTTAGTTTCTTCTGTTCTTACATAGATGTTTTTGTTGGCTCCTTAGAGTAGGTCTGAGCTGTCAATTCTAGTGCTGGTGATTGTTAAGAAAGAGAACCTTTGAACTAATGCTGCCACAATTCAATCAGCCAATGTATCTATTACTGATGTTATGGAATGTCTTCATTGGAACAATGCAAGCATCAAGAAGGAGTTAGAAGGGGGGCAGATTATGTACAAATGAGATAACCTAGCACTCTGAAGCAAGCTTGACAAAATAGAATACCCAGGCTCAGTTTCTGCTTACAAGGAGTGTTCTATTTTAGCATGAAAGGAAAGAACTAAGTCTAAATAAAGTCTGAAAGCAGCCAAGAGTAACAAGTGGATATGATTGGCAGATATGTGCTGTTCTTTGCCAAAGAAGTATGTTGTGGAGGTCAGATGACAACCTTGACTGCCCATCCTTGCTTTTTCACTTGTTTGACACAGGATCTCTTGTTGTTTGCTACTGGGATAACAAGTTATCGGCTCCTTGAGCTTCTTGGATTTCTCTTGTGTCTCACTCTCATACCACCATAAAAACACTGGAATTAGAGAGTCAGTATCACAGCTGGATTTTTATAGATTCTGAGAATCCAAACCTGGGTCTTCATGATTATGTGACAAGTGAATTATCCACTTAACCATCTTCCCAGCTATTTGACCATAGATTGAAAATGTGGACTTTATTTTTCAAAAGTAACGATGTAATATTGGAGAAATAATATGTAAGTCAGAGGACAACCTTACGCATTGTTTTCCAGGAACAGTGTTTACCTTGGATTTAAGACAGGATCTCCAATTAACATGGAGCTTGCTAATTAGGCAAGAAGTCTGGTCAGGAACCCAAAGATATATCTGTCTCCACCTCTCCAGGACTTGATACAAAGCCCTTGGTACTATGTTTGGCTTGGGAGGTTCCTGGGAGTTGAGTTAAGGTTTTCTTAGTTGTGTGGTAGGCACTTTATCTATAGGTATAGCAGATGCATGACTGACAGCCATTTTCCAAGACCTCTGATTTTTTTTAATACTCAAATTACATTTAAAGGATTACAAATGCAACAGAATTAGAAAATGTTCATAGAAATTAGAGACATAGAACACTACTAGTATTTGCTTCTCTTGATTGTCTTCTCTGTAAGTTGGTCTTATTAATTTTTAGATGAATTAGAAAAAGAATGTGATTCACCTTTAATAGTTCTATCAATCTTACATTATAACATCTACTCTTTGTTCTGAAACCATTATTTGTATTTATATTCATGTTTAATAATTATACCGTGATTAGCATTTTTCTCTATCAGGTAAATGCGACCTTCAACTTGCTGATCTTGCTTTGCTTTTCCAGCGTTCACTTATGAATAATTTAAGTTCAGCCCATGGGCATTTTACAAAACACAGTGACATGGATATCTTGATAAGCTGCTAATTAATGATTTTATCAGCAACCTTTCCCCAATGCAGAACAGACATCATGCCTTATGAATTTTATGACTAAAATTTTGTCTAATATTTTATGCCACCTTGAGATGGGTAGCAAAAGATTTAAAATTAAGAAATCAGGTATTTCCATAATTGCACAATGAATGTGTTTTGGGTCATTTCAACTACTTTTAGTAGAGAAGTGATGCCCATGATGCCCTGGTCTCTTTTTCTTCAGAGCCTTTTCTCTCAGTTTGTTGCCTGCTGCCTCTGGGTTCAACAACTGGTTGAAATCAGGAACCCGAAACTTAACACCTACAGCCAGTTTTTCTTTTTTATAATAGTGAGAAACATAAACACAAAGATAAATAATACCCAGGTATAAAACTTGATAGAAAGTGCTTGGAGTGACAAAAATAGAGCTTTTATGCTTAAATTGAAACCTGATTCCTATTACACAGAAAGACAATATTTTTTAAAATTTAGGAAATCCAGTCTTAGGAAACCACATAGTGATGAAAACATCATATTCTTTTTTAAAAGTGTTCAGTGGCATCAAGCTTGGTTTAAAGATCTGATGTTACATAGAATTTACTCCAAAACTGTATAGTTTTGAATTTGAATACATACAACTAGGAAATAGCAGATGAGGACATTATCTGAACATTATTTATATCAGAAAAAATGCAATTTAAATGAGAAATGAAATAATTATGACATATCTTAATGATATATAGATTGCCATAGATATGGTAGGGTATAAAAGAATCATGATGCCTTCAGTCATGATAAAAATGATTTTTTTCTTTTAGGAAAGTAGATTATAGGTTTTCCCCTCTTTTTTCCATTATATACTTACTTGTCACCTTTAATCACTACATATAAGTTTTATAAATGAAGAAAAATTAACCACCATATTTACTATAAGAGTTATTTTGTAGATTGTTAATCTAGTCTACTTCAAATTCAAGAAACTGTTTTTTTAAAAAAGCAAGATAACAGAGTCTACTATCTATGACTCTCAGAATTAAAAGAACTCTGGGAAATTTTCTTTCTCTAACCTTGCAAGTGTGGAAGAGAATTGAGAACCCCTTATCCTGGTCAGACATTGATATGTCCAAAGAGTTCAAATGGAAGCAGGTTACAGAGCAAGGCATGGCGTCAACAGATGAGATGAATATAGAAGAGGAGCAACTCACACACTCCCTCATTGCTTTTTCAGGAGACAACATGGTTTAGGGATTATTCAAAAGAATAGTGACAAAGCCCAATTTACCTTTTGAGGATATCATTGTGGGTATTGATAAAAGACAGAAATTAAATTAGACAATCACAAAAAGCCTGCCTATGGGAGATGGAAATAGCGGTGGGGCTTGATTAGAGATACTGGCAGTAGAGAACAGCTGCGATGTTTGAAATATGTTGTGAAATTAAAATTGGCAAGTCACATAGTCTTAAGTTGCTGACACCATCCAGGCATTGAAAAGTCACAATTTCTGTAACATTTAAGAGATTGGTCTTTAGAAGAGTAAATCCTGAAAATGGATCTCCCATGAGTGGGTTTCTCAAAGGTCTTTATAGGGGTTTGAGGTATTCTATATAGGCAAGCTATAGATTCAGAGATGGATTCAATAGATGAGTGCTTAGAGAATATATGATCCATACACACAATGAAGTCTTAGTAAACTAAATTATTCAATAATTCCATTTGAAAGGTAATAGAATGAACAAATTAAGTTGAATGTAAGAAGGCAGGTATCACATGCTTTCTGCCACCAGAAGGAGATAAAACTGCAAAACAAATCTAAAGCTACAAAGGAAGGATAAGATGATTGAGGAGAGGGAGGGAGGGGAAAGAAGGAAAGGAGAGAGAAGTTAGAAGAGGGGATATGACCAAAGCATGCTGTATGGATTACAGAAATTTCACAGTTAGCACTCTTTTGTGTTTACAAGTAACATGCATGAGTACTCACAGATGTTAAAAGGACTGAGTGGTCTGATACAATGTACAGGATCCATTCTAAAAGCAGGGATTGCACTACCCACACACTAAACTTGGCCTTCCCAGTCCCCAAAACTATGGAAAATATACTTCTGAATTTTAAGAACTCATTCTCAAGTATTTTGTGTAGCGTCACAAAATTACTATGATTGGGAAATTGCAGAATGAATTAACTGTGGGAACGTGGGAGAATGGGATAAAGAAGTTCCCTTTGACTCATAACTGATTAGGAGTCTTATTGATAATTAAACTAAGTGAGCACTGAACTTGATTCAATCTGTTTTAACTGCTATCATAATATCATATAATCTCATGATTATTTCTCTTAGCATGGTATGTCATGTTTATATAAATTTAGCTGTTAATTCACTATTAAAATTCTAAGACAAAATGCACTTGCCTTCAAGGAGACCCATGAGAGATAAAGCATGTATATACAAATGTTTGTTAGATAAATGTTCATAGCAGCATTTTCCAAGTCTGTATAATGTGCAAACTGCATAAGCATCCCTTGACAAATATATAGATATATAAGATATAGACTATACATTGCCTAGATTATTATTTTACAGTTAAAAGAAGGAAGTGCTGTTATATGCTGTGATGTGGACGAATCTTGAGGATCGTATGTTAACCTGAAGGAGCCAGTCACAAATGCCTGCAGATTACATAGCTCCACTTACATAAAGAATATTTAAAATAAACAATATTTAGAGAACAAGACTGTGAGTGATAGGGAGGAAGGTGGTGGAGTAAAGGGTTAGGATTTGGGGGTTGATCTAAAATTCGAGTTTTTTAAACTTTGATAATGCTTTTACAAACCAGTGAAGTTACTAATACCATATTTTAATGATCAGTTTTCCTGTATGTCTATAAAATAATGATAATGCCAAAATGTGCAAGAAGGCAGATTGTCACATTTGAATTTAAAAACGTGATACACATGAAGCATATCAGACCAAATTAATTGCATGCAGTAAGTACTATGTCTATTTGAACTGCACAGCCATCCTCCTTATCTGCTAGTTTGCTTTTAAGTTTTCAGTTACCCATGGCTCACTCTAGACTGAAATATTAAATAAAATTCCAGAAATAAACATAATAGTTTTAAAATAACTCTGCTATAATCTATTATTAGACTTCTAGCATTATTACAGTTTTCATATTTTATTGTGATGACCTAATAAGTTGAACTTCAACATACATATGTCTGCATATACCCATACATAGTGTGTGGGAAGTTCAGTATTCTCTTTAGATTCAGGCACCCATTTGGGATGGTTAAAAATATTCCCTATGAATAAGGAAAATTAATTATAACGTTTTTACTAGTGCTGTTTTGTGTGTGCGAATTCATATATGTGAATACACACGCATTCATGTGTCTGCTAGTTGTTTATCAGTCTAAAGCCTGCATTTCTGCCAATATAAATAGTTTTGATGGAATTATAGGAGGGGAATAATTGTAGATTTTCTGCTCCAAATGATGTTAAAGATTCATTCTTTTACAGTAAACTGGAAATTCTGATCTCCTTAGGAAACCTTGCTTTCATTTTACAAGGACACACACGTTACAATTTAGCAAACCATTCCTAAAGAAGTGCAAACACTCCTCTGAGGGGCCTATGATAGTTTCATCTGTGGTTGAGTCGTGCCTTTCCCAATCAGTTCAAGACTGCCTTGCCTCCACTGTTCACAGCAGCAGATTAGTGAAGAAATGGTCCATACTGAACGTGTATGCCATCTCCCTCCTGACGCCTTAAAACAGAACATGAAAACTGTAAGACTTGAATGATTAACAGTCTTCACAGGATTGTCAACTTTGATCCCTAATTGCTGTATTACAGTTCCTAGTTTTCCATACTTACAAGTGTCAGGTGTTTTGCTATATAATATATATATATATACACACTATTACATTTGATTATATAATATATATAATCAAATGTAATAGTTCATAATAAAAGTTGTAGTTAATGCTGCATGTCAGTTTATAATTTAAGAAGCACAAAGGCTCAAAGGTGTTAGAGCTCTCTATCAAACTAGCTAATTAATTAGAACACAAATTATACATGAATTTAAGAATTATGGTGAAAAAAACATGTAAATACATGGAGGAATTCCTATGCTGAGACATAACCTTTGATAAATGCTGAGATTCTTGTTCCAGATAATGAGCTAAAACCTTTTGCAAACTTTCTCCTCCTTTGATTCTCTCATGTTTTTCCTTACGGGTTTGAACTTTGAATTCTATTTTAGACACCCATTTTATTTACCTGTCTGGTACAATTTCCTTGTCTCCTATTCAAAAGTAGATCACTAAAAACCAAGTAGACATGCTGAGCTGGGCATAGTAGCTCAGATCTTTGTGATCTTTGTGGTGTGGGGACCAGCATGGTGTACATTGTGAGATACTATCTCAAAACAATCAAAAACTAAGTATTTGTAATCAATAAAATTGGGCAGAAATTTCGTGCAAAAGAATTAGAATTCCATTTCTTTTGTGAGAGTAATATCAAATTTAACCTGGCCAACCGGTTTCTTTTCTATATTTTAAGTGAGAGATGGTGTTGAATCTACTTCACTTAAGAGATGCAGATATACTCTAAGCCACAGCTACCTTGCTACTTTAAAAGAATATTTCTTCCAACTTACTGACTTCATAGTAAAGTAACTAACTTGTAGGATACATGCACAGTAATGATCTCTTACTATTAGCTAGGCTAATGCAAAAACCTTATCTTAGTAGAGTTGACAGACAAGTGAAATACTCTGTGGTTTTTTTAATATTGATGCTCCCTTCAGCTTCTTAAGCAGAGGCTGGTTTTGTGCTTCAAATGTCACTTAATTTACAGTGGGGACTCCTTGCTCCTTCAGACATTTCCAATGCTTTTCTCTCCATCTCCCCTAACACCTCCTGGATTGGAATCTATTATCATCATATAACTTACTCCTACTCCCAACTGTAGTCACGCTACTTTATTAAATTTGTAACCTCATTCCTGGAAGATTTATTTACTTGTTTACTGATTTTCTTTCCAGAAGGATTGTATTTAATATGCTTAGAGATTTCTTTCATTTTTAAAACGTGAATGTGGAAGTCAGGGGGAAAGTCACATGTGCGTGAATGCCAGAGAACAACCTCTCAGGTGTCATCTTTGGTGCCTATGCCTTTGAGGCAGTCTCTCATTCACCAGGATCTCACCAATAGGATAAACTGATTGACCAGTGAGACCCAGGAAACTACCTATGTTTGAGACCCTTGCACTAGGATTACAAGTGCACAGCATGCAGCATGAACATCTAACAACTGAAAATGGTCCAAAGCCTGAAGCCCACCCCATCAAGCTTGGCTCCATCAACTGAAACAAATTCAGTCAAGCAAGAAAGAATGTTTTTTGTTGTTATTGTTGTTTTTTCCTTATAGTGACTCGATCTTGGAATGCTTTATTGCTTAGCACACTGGAACATTTTTTTTTTAAATTTTGAACTTAGCTGTGTTTTACTAAGTGGGACCAGAAGTGGTAAGGTAGACATGGAGTTACTTTAAAGACGGGGAGACATAGTCCCAACTAAATTACTAACTTCATAGAATCACTAACGGAATGGCCCAAGAAGCCCAAGAAAGACTAGCTCAAAGCAGACAGCATTTTTACTTAAGATGATTTGATGTAGGATGCCTTTTGTACTTTATAATGGTAGAAAAGGGTCTCAGGCATTTTGCTATTTCCACCCAATTACATGAAGTACCCGAAGTATTGCTGGGAGTAGACTTTGCAGTAGTTAGCTCTGTCCAGCTCTGGGGTGATGTCACTGTCGTGGATGGGTTTAGCCAATGCTAGGCTCAACTGTATTTAGTCACGTCCATGTATTGTCATAGTCTCTGTCATGATAGTTCTTACCTCTGCATTCCTTAGCATTTTTTCATGATTGAGTTTTGTTCTAATGCTATCTCTTGCTCCCTTAATAACTGCTTTCATTCTCCCCTGGTCTTTACCTAAATTTGATATTATCAGAATAAAACATTGCTCTCGCTCAAAGTTGGTTCTTGAGCCATATACAAGTGACCATGACCTACCTGGTTACATGGATTCAGTTTCCTCCCAAATAACTCTTCCTAATAGAAATGGCTCTATGTGGTTTTTTTTTATAGTGATAAAACAAAAGGACACTATATATCAGGGTATATTTTTCAAATATGTTGATGGTAACATGCAGAGGTGGGTACAAGAGCTGGGAAATCTCTGCTGTAGGCCGCAGATGTTATCTTATACTGTCCGCAGCTTTGGAATTGATGGACACAAAGTCCTATAAGGCAAGGTATTTTAAAAAGGTTTTTAGATGATAAAAACGTCATAAGGGCATTAGGTCAGCCACAGAGATAGGTAAGGAACTGCTTTTACAGGGGCTAAGGACAACCAAAGGGAATTTGACTTTGGATATTTAACTTTCCAACTCTCACAATTATAGAGTCCAGGAGATGTTTCCACTCTGGAACATTTAAGTATTATCCAATTCTCAATTTCCTCATCTATCCTGATGAGAATTCCATTCTTTTGACTTTTCACGACCAAATTAAGGTTATTAAGAGTCCATATCTTCTCACATTCCAAACCCACACTGTGAAGCACTCTATTTGCTTGGTCTTCCAAAAATCTTTCTCCAATACATTCATTTCTCTGCTGTGTGAACCTGATGGAAGCTATCATCTCCTCCTCCCTGGAAAATCACTATAGCTGCTGAATGGAGGAGCCCCAATTCCCATTCTCTAGTCTCAGTCAGATTGGTTTATATATTTACTAAATATATAAATATTTATATATTTAAATTTGTGATGTAGCAGGACATTCATGTTGCAAAGCATTTCACTTCTCTGCTTACGACTTTCTGCAAACCTCTTGCCTCACTCAAGTCAAAGCCAAAATACTAACAATAGTGTACAGGCCTTGCAAGATTAGTCTTAATCTCAACACCGCTCATCGCTTTGATGTTGAGTTCTGTTTGTAGCGTCTCACTCCAACCACACTAATGAACTTGCTCTTCCAAGAACACACCGAACATGCCTTGTGCCTGAGTCTTTTTGGAACAGCTTTGTGCTTGTGGCACCACTTTCCAGAAACAAACAAACAAACAACTCCTTCAAACATCAGTGCTCCTTTGGCTTTCAAATGCCATGTTCACAGTCAGCCTCCCGGCATTATTTGCTAGATCACTGTTACAGAATTCCACACACTGGATGTGTTATGCAACAGAGAGGTTCTCACTCACAATTTTAGAGAAGCAGGCCTGTTCTAGGCTTCCCCTCATGGCCTACAGATGGCCATGGTTATCTTCTCCACATTATCTTCCTTTAAATGTCTGGGTTGTCTCTCTGAATAAATAAAAATTAATCCTATAGGGCTAGGACCCATCCTAATATTCCTATTTTACTCGCTTTTTTTTAAATAAAGGTCTTATCTTCAAGGAAGAGCACATTTGAAACTCAGTCACTAGGATTTAAACATGAATATGAGGGATACAATACATCCTAAAGAATGTCCAACTATCCCTACTGCTCAAACTAATTCTCTTCTCTTCTCTTATTTTTCCTTATTCTCCTTACTATACCTTTTTAAAAATATAGTGTTTTTGTTTATTCTCTCATTCTTTTCAAGAATGCATGACTACTATATCCCCAGATAATATTTACATGTGATTGATAGTTAGTCCTTGAATAAGCTTATCTCTCCAAATCTGTGATTTCTTTTTTCCATCTTCACAATTTTCTTATAAAATCCGATCTTGTCCTGGGAACAAGCTGAATATAGAATAACCATTATAATGACAGTCTTTGAAGATGTAAAAATGAGATGGCATTAAAGTAAAATTTGAAACACATTTTAACATTTCAAATTACTGTTGATATTCTCATAAACTGGTATCTTATGGACACACTTCCCAGTTTACTTCCAAGGCAGAAATCACTTAGGACCAAGGATACCACTCTGCGACATTATGTCCTAAAATCAACTTCTGGGTCAACTGTAGAATTATCAATATTTTTATTAACTTCTCCGTATTAATTTGAATTATCTTTAAAATAAGCAACATCCTAAGATATCTTTTTCAATGGCATTTCTCTGATTATGGATGTTTATTTCAAAGTCTCCTCCAGAATTATAATGACATCTTTACTTCAAATTATTTTAATTAATAATTCTACATTCAGAGCAAATACTTCATACAAACCAACGGATTCCCAAGAAAATAACATATAGTTATATTAAAAATTCACACCCCCCCATCTCTAACCCATATTCATTGCTAAAATAGACTAAGTCCCCTAACAAACCCTAACACCAGTTATTCTGCCCCATGTCTACGCAATAGGCACAGGAGAGAAGTATTTCCTTAATTTAAAAAGGAAGAAAAACTATTAATAACTCACAAGGAGTAATGTAGTGGTACTGGCAGCATATAATTTCAATAAACCTTTAATAATTGTTTTTGTGGCCAGTAATTAACAGAGTTTCATCAAGTTGATTTTTTTCACACTGATGCTTAACTAGATGTGCCCTTTTTTCAGAGGCACAGACAAGAATATGAAATAAAAGTGTCTTTGTTTGTGGCTGTATCATCTATGGATGATCTTAGGACACCAGAAGTAATCACCCTTTTTTCCACCTTTGTTCTGAAATAGTCTCACATCATTTAGAAACTTTTATTTTTAAAGACATAAGTTGTCACTGATATCAGTCATTTTATGCATGTGCTAATTCTAAAACTGCATAAAGCAATAGGACCCCGTCTCATAAATACAAGACTGTCACTTAGAAGGCAAACTTGAATCTCATTTTAAAAGAAAATAACATAGGCACAAAGGAAAATGAGTTTGAACTTCTCTTCTCTTGAGAGAGTCAGATTGAAGCTGAGAACCAAGGCTAATTATTTTCGATTTTCCAGTCATTGTATCCATCTTTATGGGAATCGCAGTATAAAAACAAGAACACTATTTCTGCCAGGCTGCTATATGTAATCAAGCCGGTGTTTTTAGAAGAGCTCCTTTGTCTTCCTTCAGCATTAAACATGCTCTCCATGCGCAGCTGCTTTTGGAAGTTTTACATAGCTGTAATCAGGTGCTGCAGATGACATAGTGTCTGCCAGGAGCACCAGAAACAAAGCTGC
>LOEQ01004868.1:60620-87957 GCA_001685075.1 Bramus lutescens | reverse complement strand
GCTGGAGCTGCTGTAGGAGCTGCTGGCTTCTGCTCATTTACATTGGTGCTTTTAAAAATGTTGGTTCGTTTCAGAGAGGGTGACATTAATGCAGTGGAATAAATCAATTCTTCATGACAACAAATATTTCCATTTATGTGTAATTATATATAATTGTAATTATATACCTGCACTCCCTATTGCTGACGAGTCGTGAAACATGCTCCTAGGAACATCCACATTTGCTATAGAGAAGGAAGACAGAACAGCATGAGTTCTAAAACAGGAGACAGAGAGAAATGGGCCATGTATCATAATATGTAATTTCTTGTTTTTCAGATACTCTATTTTCATTTAGGTAAGATAAATTTCTCAGTTTCTCTATGACACATATTATCTGTGTGCTTATGAATAAGATACATGTAATCCATATTACATACGTGAAATATTAGAAACCTATTACAATTGCTGCTTCAAGTTATTGGCTTATGACTTCTTGACTACAAGTATTGCCTTCTGCTGTGTTTTGCGTAGGACTTGTATACTAGATGTCTCCTGTGGTGAGAGGCTTGATCCCCAGGGTGTTGATGCTGGGAAGTGGTGGGAACTTTAGAGGCTGAGTCTCCTGTGAGACTGTATGCTCATTAGGGGTGTGCTTTCAGTACATGGTCACGGGCAGTGCTTAAAAATATGGTAACAGAAGTCAGGGTATGTGCTTCCCTGGTGCCCCTGTTTCTGGTTCAGGATGCAATAATTAGTTTGTTTCATGGCTGTCCATATCATAAAGTGCTGTAGCAAAGGGCTGGTCTTTACCAAGTTTGCTATGCCATGTGTATTTTTAACCTACAAAATTATAGACTAAATATGTTTCTTCATCAGTAGATTGTCTCTGATTCTCAATTTCTGTTTTGTTGCTTTGTTTTGTCTTTTAAAACAAGGTATGTAGTCCAGACTGGCTTCATACCCCTGATTTTCCAGCCTTAATGTCTTTTAGTTGTATTGAAAAATTTTTTTCATGCAGTATATCTTGATCACATTCCCTTAGCCAACTCCTTCCAGATCCTCCTTATTGTCCTATCCACTCAATTGTATACCCTTCTTTATCTGTCTCTAGAAAATAAACAGGCAAACAAATAAACAAGCAAAAACTAAAAAGAAACACACACACACACACTAAACAACAACAGAAACTAAATTGGATACCATATATACTGCTGGAAAGGGGGCCGTTAATAAAGTGTGATTAATAAGGGGGCCATTAATAAAGTGTTATTAATATACCTAGTGAGACTCCATTGAGTGTTGTGATAATAGGAGTGTGCTCCTGTGCCTGACTATCAGATATTTTCATAAACTGAAAAAGAATAATGCATATTGGGTATCAGTTGAAGAGTTATAGGTAAGAATACATGCTTGAAGTTAACTATTCCATACATTATTTGCTTCAAGACATTTAAAGAAAGAACTATGCTTCCCCAAATAGGGAAAACTGTAAAAAAAAAATTGTCAAATGGATTAGATTGTCTGGAAAAATTGTTAGAAACTAGGTCTTCTCCAAGTATGGTGACTTTTCAGCATGAAAGTGCTCACACACAATCACGGCCCCTGTGCAAATGTAATGCCTGAGGTACAATCATAATGGATGCTTATTACAGCTCTGCCTCTTGAGTGTTTAATTGAAATGGTTTCATATTCTCAGTCTTAACACAATGAATTATTTTTAAGGATGTTGAAATTTAATGTTACATTGAATATTGTAGTAATTGTTAAAATTGATTATTGATAATTAATATTAAATTTAACATCAATATAATTTTGCAGGGATTATACTTTTCCATGAATTTATTCATATATAATTGTTATCTTAAGGTTTTGGAAAATCAAGACAAAGTGGATGAGAGTAGGTATGACATAATATTTATAACAGTTAGTGGCCTTTGGAGTATCACCTATGTATGCCTTCCATATGCTTACTTAAAATTAATTCAGAAGGAGAATGTTCTTATAACTGTATTAGTTATGAATTAACAGCTTAATTTCACACTGACCTTCAGTCACTGAAGCATTCCAAAGTGCTTTCTGAGTGATCAAAGCCACAGTTCTGCTCAATTTAATTTTAGTGCAAAGAAGGACATTAATAGGAGTTATGTTAAATTATTACATAACACTAATAATATGCTATGCATAGTAATGTACGTTAACAAGAATAATATGTTCACTGACACTGTAACTTATTATACATTTGGAATTCTTGTTTCAAAATTTGCAAACAAACACATATTAATAATGTTCTAAGGATGTGTTTCCCAGACACATTCTTTTAGAAGGGCTCTTTTATAATTTTTCATATAAAAATAACTGGTTCATCTCCAGGCTTTCCTAAAAGCCCCCTTTCCTTATACATTATATGGTAATTGTCCGTTGACATGATCACCTCCCATTTAAGACTGTAAGTGTCTACTGGACCAGGATCCCAATGTCTATGCACAGAATGTTTTAGAGATGCTCATCTATGTTCCTCATTCATTGTTATCTGGTCGAAACAGAAGGCCAAAACGCAGTAATTAGAATGCATGAAAATCAGTGCTCTAGGGGTTAATTAGAATCTATAGGAAGACATAGTGTACAATGCTGTGGGAAGATCTTTGTGTATACTGTGACTATGTATTGTTCCTATTGGTTAGTAATAATAGCTGTTTGGCCAATGGCAAGGGAAGATAAGGTCAGTAGGAATAATCAAAGTGAGGATGCAGATGAAGAAAGATGGAGTCATGGGAGATGCCATCCAGCTGCAGAAGCAGCAATATGTATTAGACCACAGGCAAAACCATGAGCAACGTGGCAATGCATAGATAGATTAAAAGAAATGTGTTAAGTTAAAAGTAGGAGCTAGTTACCAATAAGCCTGAGCAATAGGTCAAACCATTTGTAATTAATAATAAGACTCTGCTATAATTGGGATCATGTGGTCGAGACAAAAAGTTCCACCACTATTAATGGTGCAAAGAGGATGTGAATCTTGAGCATAGTTCTAGAGTTTTAATTGGTGTCATCATATAGTATGGGAGCCTGAAGAAAGACATGAATTCAGGAAAATTCTCAGTAAGTTAGATTGTGCAAAGTTTAATAGACCTAGATGGAAAAGCATGTGAAGACTGTTGGGAGCTAAAAAAAGAGAATGGAATACAGGAAGGGAAAATATTGGGCACTTTTAGCTTATGGACTACAAGACACAGACAAGAACAGAAAATGAACAGCGTGGGAAGTTGATGAAAAGCAAAGGAGAAATGGGGAGAGAAACAGTGAAGTTATTCAGATAACCAGCTGTCTTCTGGAGCACTAAGATATTTCCAGGCTACTTGGATGTTTTACTTTGGTTAACTTTTTTTTTTAATGTTGGAAGTATGTGATCTGCTTTTTTATATTTTATTATTGATTTTATTGCGCTATACATTTTTTCTCTGCCCCCCTCCCTTCCTCTCCCCTCCCTTCTACTCTCTCCCATGGTCCCCATGCTCCCAATTTATTCAGGAGTTCTTGTCTTTTTTTTTTTTATAGTAGCCCTGTGGAGCACGTCCCATTGTCACTACTTTCTACTTACAGTCAACAAAAGCAAAACTTGGTGGTGCCTAGTTACTTGCTCAACTGCAAGGCAAACAGATGATACAACGAGATTACAAATCTAGTGCCACCTGCCTCCAGAGTGTGCATGCAGTATTCGCATGAGCACCCATCATTACATTTTACATAACTTTTCAGTGGAAGTGCGTTACTTACAACATGATCAGAAAGGATTGAAAAGCAACATGATGAGCAGACCTAGTCATTAGCAACTCTCAATAGACAGCTTGCCATCCACCCAACCCCACAACACCTGCAGGAACATCTTCAGTGCAGCTGCAGTGACCGGTCCACAGAACATGACAGTGGCATGGCACTGAGGTTATAAATTACAGAACTCATTAAGTCCATGAGATACTTAAGTGAAAGGATGGATGTGTAGAAAACTGCATAGTGGAACCTAAAACAATCAAACCGTAACAATGGAAGCCTCCTGTTCCTATGGACTGGATGTTACAATTAATATGTATGTTAGGTCACAAGGTCACCAAATCACTTAATATCCTTGCTATATGTTCACTATAGTTTGCTTTTCTTTGGCTAGGGAAATTGATTTCACAAATACTCTTTTTAATCTTTTTCAGCGAATGCTCTAATTTACCTTTGAAATGCATTGTCAGTGAAAGAATGAGTCTCTATTACAGGTATACTCTATGTCATAGAATTTTGTATCCTTTTATAAGCTGAATTTGCCTGATGAAATTGCATTGTTTTTACAATAAACATTGCCTTAAAAAACTAAATTTATATATAGGAATTAATGCTTATCATAATAAATAATTATAGATTCTTACTTTTTTCTAATTTTGGAAAATCTTTGCATCTTATCTGTCTAAATCTGAATACCTACCTTCTATGATTCCCTTAATAAAGCTCATCCATTGTTAAATAATACAGAGTTCTTATGATGTAGTATTGCAATTAAAATCCATATTCAAAAAGGTGAAACAAAATTAGCATCAACTAAAATTGGGAACCAGGAAACATTAGCGCAATAATATGTGAGTTATCACTACATATGCAGGAGTGTGAATAAGTTAAGTTAATCACAGTTTACGATCCCCAGGAGAACCATGTGTTAGAAGAATTCTCTGTTTAGTCCATAAATGCTACTCTCAGTATTATTTTACTTGGAATGGATATGACAATATGATTTGCATATGTAAAACCTAATGTAGTCATTTGAATAATTCTTCTGATATGACCCAGTCTATGCCTGTTCTAAGGTCAGCTTTAAGTTTGATTGCCTAAGCCAATCTCAGTAAAGAAAAAGATATGTATTCAAGTTTGCTAGAAATTAAGGATTAGATTGGTTGGATGAATGAAATACAGAAAAAAAAGTCACACACAGATTCATTATGTCTTTATTGAATTTTTCATACATGTGTGCATACGTGTGTGTGTGTGTTGTAAGTATTGCATGTCAGTGTGGCTGCATTGCAAATGTGTGTGAAGAAGAGAGAAAACAGAGCTCTCAATACCAGCTGTCTTCCTTGATCGCTCCCCTCCAAGCTCATTACTTAAGACAAGGTCTCTCACTGAACCGGGAATTCGCCAATCTCGATAGGCTGGTTGGTCAGAAAGCACCATGGATCCATCCTTATCTCCCTCGAAAGCACTTGGGTTGCAGTAGATGGCTACCATGCCTGCCTTTTTCCTTGGGTGCTGTGGATCTGAACTCAGGTCTTCATGCTCGTGTGACAAGCACTTTACCAACTCAGCAACCTCATCAGCCCCAAACGTTTTCAGCTTATCTAGTTTCAGCGGACATTAAAACTTGTTTGTCATACACAGAAAAGTCAAGTTGCCAGAATTAGGCGGTGGCATATGCTGCAAAGGCAGGCCAACACTTCAGGGATCATACAGAAGCAACGCTTTGGGAACAAATCAATTAAACTAAGCTCTTAATCACAAGATGTAGAGAACTGCATTAGTGGTGGTTTGTCCTTTGGTCTAAGACTATTGTTTCTCACCAGGGAGTATTTGACCTATTCAAGAGATATTTGAGGACATTCTAATAAAGAATCTATTTGTGGACTCGAGGACAAGGATATGTAGAGAGAAAGCAAGGAAAAATGCCGAAAGCTCTCACCGCTTTTAGTTTGAGAGGTGCACAGGTAAGGGATTAATAGCTAAAGGAGGGGGAGATTGAAAGGATGCTGTGGTGTAAGTAGGGGACTACATCTGTGTTCTTTGCTTTGGAGATAAAGAGCCTATAGATCATAATTCTACTGATCATTCCTGTGTCTTTTAACAATTTGCCTACATTTCCTATTGGCTGAGCCCAATCCCAAAGTCCTAGAACAAGAGCCCATTAAGAGAAGTCCCTACAATTTAGCCTCTCAGATCAAGGAAGGAGTTGGAGCGTGTGGGGTCTGAATCAGGTTGGATGCACAGATAAAGGCTAGCACACCTGACCTTCTGAAATTAATGACAGTGCTGCACTGAGCCAGGCTTGAGCCTACAACAAAGCAAGGGAATGTGATAATATGGTTGTCTGGGTCTAAAATACTGCTATTTTCCTCCTACTGGGATTTCTGTAGTTTTTCTATTTTGAAAATATGGAATACTGCAATATCATTTCCCATGAGTACCACAGTTGTGAATTCCCCACTCCTCAACACCTTTGCCCAGGTCATTATTATCAGTGTCCTACATTACACTTTCTGACTGGATTTTACTGTGTTTTGGGATGTTTGCCTCTTTCAGACATCCATTGAGAAGGATTGTTCTCAAACCCAATGGGTAAAACATGTGCGCAGATCCTATATGTATAAAACCTGAGTAGAATTTTATGCCTCAGAACAATCAAGAGTATGCATATTGTTCTCCCTGCCAGAAAGATTTGTGTTTGACTAGATGTGTAAGCTTAGAGATGAGATAATATTCAAATGAATGCTGTTAAAACCACATGACCAGAGGTGGTTTGTTCCTGGATTTCCCAACAGATGAATCCTTTAATTTGATATTAGTGTCATCTAACTCGCCATTGTATTACACTCAAAGGTTTCTGAGTACACAGGAGGTGTTTATATCTTTGGCTTCTTCATTGCTATCTTTCCAGAAACTGGAAAATAGTTAATCAAAAAATATCATTTGATTAAAATGAATGAATTGAACAATGTTCATGTAGTATAAGAACCATGCACTTCACATTAGTCATTTCCTACTAACCAGTTTAAATGAAAACTGGGGTAACAACCTTGATGATGCTATGAATAATTCTGCCTTGTATTACGAGACAAATTAAAATCAGAACACTCAACTTCAAAAAAAGTGCAGTTTCTGTCACAGTAGCCAGAGGAGTGTCCCTGCCTGAGAATCCTATGCCTTCCCATACAATTCCCATTGTTCTGTGCATTCTGCACACTACAAAATCAAAACACTGCCAGGTATGGGAGAAGCAGGCTTGAGTTATAGGCTAATAAACATTATGCTTAATCTTTTTTCACTACTTATAAGTAGTTTACTTTTAAATAATAATTCATTTTATATGTACTTGTCAACTTATATTCATATTCATCCAAGTAATAGGTCTTGCAAAAATTTATTTGACACCCAAAACAAGACATGAATCTATCTATGTACACTAAAGTAAAACATGTATTTACCTTCCTTGAGTTTTACTGGTATATATGTGCATATATGCATATAAGTACTAAAAAATAATGAGTAAAAGTATTTCAACATTGTATGATTTTGTAACTACTGCTTGGAGTCTTATGAGAATGAATGACTTAAGTTTTCATGTGAAATCATTTTCATTTATGGCAATTTTACAATGAGATATTATTTAGGTTAAATGAATTCTGATTGTTATTACAGGAATGCAGCAGAAAACTAATCAGTAGTTATTAATAATCTCTCTTCTTAACCTAGAATATCACCAAACTTACCTCTTAGAAACAAAGTGAAAGAACTTCTGTATATATTCTCTATGTCGTTTGTCCCTTGTCATCTGTAGTGATGGGTGTTAAGTCAGCTTCTCATATACAAGAATACTAACTAGTAAATACATCTCCAGAATTCCTACAATGTTTCTTTATCCAGACCTTTAAACTAGAATCACAGCCGGTGTAATCCTCCCCATGTCCGACAAATGCACATTTCGAGGGGTCCCTTCTCGTCATCCTATCTATTACACTGCTTATCAACCTTATACTTAAAAATTCTCAGTTAGGGCTAGTGAGATGGCACAGTCAATAAACCTATTTCCAACCCCAGATCCCATCTATAAAATGCCCTGGTACCTGAAGAGATGGTTCAGTGGCTAAGAGCACTGACTGCCCTTGCAGCAGACATGGGTTTGATTCCCAGCACCTATGCGATGATGGTTTACAATCATCACTAACTCCAATTCCAGGGGACCAGTAACAGCAAAAAATTGCTCTTAACCACTGTGACAGTTAATCCTGACTGTCAACTTGACAGAGTTTAGTACAAATTTCTGGGCATGCTTGTGAGGACTTTTCTACACTATCTTAACTGAGGAGGAAAGACACAACCTAAATATGGATACTTCATCTGTGGGCTAGGGTCTTAGTTGACTATAAAGGAGAAAGGGAACTGAGCACCAGCTTTCAAATCCTGCTTCCCAGCATAGATGCCACATGAAGAGATTCCCCATGCTCCTGCCCCTATGATTTCTCCACTATAAAGGGTTATTCCTTGGAACCGTGTTTGAGAATAGCCCCATCCTTTTTTCAAGGCAGTGTGCCACAGTGATAAGATGAGTGATTTATGTAATGGATATAGAATTTTGGTTTTAGAAGATGAAGAAAGCTTTGGAGATGGATAGTGGTGATAGTCACAAGGATCATGGATTTATTTAATGTCATTTAAAAATGGCTAAGAGGTAAATTTATGCTGTGTATATTTTAATACAATTTTGACGCTGATCCATGAAAAGGTAACATGAAGGAAACCACTCCCTGGGGATCTAGGATGCCTTATAAGAAGCCAATTCAATGAAGACTTCTTGATGATGTCACTAGAATAGACAATGCGAAATTTGACTTCTCATATTTGCCAAGCACCGAAAAGCACCCAGGTTTCAAAGGTCAGAATAGTTTTATTATTTTGAATGTCACATACTGCTTAATACCCTTTGCTGAGTATGTTCATAATGAATGTGACATTAATCTTAGATGAGCTCATATTTGACAGCTAGGAATTTCTTTTTTGCTTTGTATAATTTAATGGCATTGTAAGGAAATAACTTAGCAACAGAGAACAACATTTGCCTGGATCTAATGAGCTTACATTTGAATTTTATGGTTTATGGTATGTCAATAAATTGTGTGTGTGTGTGTGTAGCATAGTGTAGTGTATAGCAAAGTCTTACAGTGATATGTATTCTTTTCTGAATGAGAAATCAAAGAGTTTGTATACTTTAAGCCTCCTCTGATCCTAATTCAATACTGATATTATTAATGATGATGATAAAGATAATGTGTGTGTGTTGTTGTTGTTGTTTCACCCTGAGCATAGGTGTCTGTGTGCACCAGTGAGTATAGGTGCCCGCAGACTACAGTAGAGGGCATCAGATTCTCTGGGGCTGTAGTTAAGGGCATTGGTGAGCCACCTGACATTGGTACTGAGAAACAAACTCAGGTCCTCTGCAAGAGCAGTGAACACTCTTAAAATCGGAGCCACATCTCTTGTAGCATGATTTGAATTTTGGTTGTCTAAGGTGTACAGGCCAAATTTCACAAAAATATTTGGCTATCTTACTACTTGTGCCATAGCCTTTTGTATGATTACTCAATCTGAGGTAATGTTGAACATTCTGGCCTATCTAGCAGTAATAATTTTATGGAATTGGGGCTAAAATATTTGCTGTTTTGTACTCTTGAGATTTGCTATTTGATTTTGAAATACAATAATTAGTAGAAAATTGCTACATGTCATTTTAATGGACATTTTCTATTTTATGATTTTAGAGAATGACTTGTTGTTTCTTGTTTGTTTTATATTCATTTTTCATAAGGAAATGATTTTAGATAAAAAGCTAATTCAAGGGTCCTTATTCAAGGTCAAAATGAGTCATAAAGTAGCAGAGAAAGGATTTCAAGGTCAACGATTCAATTGACCAATTTGAACTATTAATGAATGTACAGTGCAGTGATGGTTCAAAAAAATTTTCAAGGCAGACAAGAGCCTTTAGAAGAGGGACATAGTGGTAGGCTAACAGAAGTTGATGATAACCAATGCAGAACAATTGCACACGCTGATTCTCTTAGAACTCCATAGGAAGTTACATAAGAAATTATCAAGGATCTCAACAAAGCCCATTCAAAGGTCATTCAGCACTTGAGACAAATTTCAAAGGTGATACAAGATGTTCATGGAAGCTTTAAGAGCTGAATGCAAACCAAACACTAAAATAATAGGGACAGAGATATGGCTCAACAATTAAAAGCATGACTGCTCTTCCAAGGATCCGTATGTTGGCTTACAGCTATGGAAAACTGACTTTCCAGGGCCCCTGGAACCCTCTTCTAGCCCCTACAGGCATAAGGAACACTTAAAGTGCTCTTATATATATGCAGGCAAAACATTTGTAAATATAAAGTAAATATTTTTTTAACAACTCATCATGTTGAATTCTTGTTCTTTTATTCTGCACAATAGCATACCATTTCTCAGTCAGATTTTGATAGGCAACAAGAATGGAGTCTCATACTACAACTGGTATTATCAGTTCAGTAGCAGGACACAGAAGATGTTCCACAGCACTTTCCAAGGCCTAATTTGCATCAAAAGACAGCCACAGTAACTGCTGGTCTTCTGTCATGCTCCATTATAGCCTTCTGAATTCTGAAAAAAAACATAACACCCGCTTAGTATGTCAGAAGTTCCGTGTGATGCACTGAGAACTGTAATTTTTGCTGCCCTTACTGCTGAGCAGAAAGTACCCAGTTCTCTCCATATCAACCTGACCATGTCTGGTGATTAGAATAAGATTGGCCTCCATGACCTCATAGATTCAAAAGATAAGGGAATGATTAGGCCTTGTTGGAGTAGGTGTGGTCTTGTTGGAGGAAGTGTGTTGCTGAGCATGGCTTTGGGGTTTGAAATGCTCATGCCAGGCCCTGTATTGTTCTCACACCCTGCTGCATGCTAATCCAGATGTTGAACTCTCAGCTACCTCTCTAGTACCATGCCGGTCTTCATGTTGTCATTCTCCCCTCTGATGAGAATGAACTAAACCTTTGAACTCTAAGTCAGCCCTAATTAAATGTTTTCCTTTATAATAGTTGCTGTGGTCACAGCACACCACAAGAGTACATTGATTAAGACACCACATGGTTCACACCCAAATGAATGTATTGGGCTATGTAATTTTGCCTCATCTATCATATTTCCCTTACCTACTATGTACACTGTGGTCCCTATGGCTTCTTTGAACACCTCAGCAACTCTGCAGGGAAACTCTTTGCACAGCCAGAAAAAGAAAAGAAAAGAAACATTCATAGGTTTGTTAAAGGCTGAAGCATGGGTTTTACATTACAGAAATAAGCAAACTTATTTCCCATGGGCAAAAATGTATTGACTGTAAGGATTGCTATTTTGATTGATAAAGAGGTGTTTGAATCTAGTTATGATGTTTTGAATTTCAAAATCCAAAATAAGAATTCCTGTTGAATCAGCCTGCTATTTCTGCATTAGTGTTAGTTTCTGACTGGGAATGTCATGAATCATCAAGAATCTGTGTGCTTTATGTTAAAATGAATTAGCTTTCATATAATTCTGGAGGCCATGATTCAGAACCAGTTTCATGGAACAAAATTCAGTATTGGCAAGATGACTTCTTCTGAAATCTCTAGGCGATAATCTTATTTTCTTGATGCTGCTATAGCTTCCTGAAGTTGTTGTCTTTATCACACAAATGTCTATTTTTGTCCTCAGAATCCCCCTCCCTTTTTTGTTTTTAAGTTGGCAAGAATTTTGGAAGAATGATATTTGAGTATGTCTTGTTAACTATACAGTATTTTTATTTTAATATAACTATTTTCTTAATGTCTAGTCTGCATATTGCATCCATCCATACTATGTGAGGAGGCTTATCTGCTCAAAACATAACTGCAGTAAAAAATAACTAATTATTAAAATCTAGATATGAAACTAGCTCCAGCAATGTACATTTCAGAGAAGACTATAAACAGTCTGAAGTAGATCACAAATGTCCACAGGATTGGCTTGATGGAGCTTGAAGAATTTGCAGGTTTGGAACTAGTTGAAAACTAGTGGGAACAAATATGTAAAAACAAAACAGAAATGAAGACAAGCCCACGACAATAGAAATGTTTCAAGATGAACCATAAATATATGTTTAAATGCATGTATGTGGTTTTTGAAGCACAGATAAAGCCTAATTTGTTAGAAAGTATGATATATATAAGAGATGCAAATTAGTAAGACTGAAAAAGCAGATTAATATTAGATAATATTTATTTGTTAAATTGTTGTATAATTTAATTTGTCAAAATATGATAGATGGTCATTTTAATTATCTTCTTTCTTATAGCTAAAGGTACAGGATAATAACACACAGTAGAAAGAAATTAAATATTCCTTCTAGATATAACTCTTTGCACAAAATAGTGTATATTTTACTTTCTCTATCCTATTTTATAATATACCCCCTGAGAAATAATATATAATTGAAAGATTTGTAAGGTTAAAAATGCAGAAAAAAAGCCAAGACAAATAATTACGAGGGGAAAAAGCCCCCAAGAATCCTATCGAGTTCCTTTTTTGTTTTCCATCTACTGCTAGGCATGAGCCTGCACTTAAGCATGGTTTACATACCCAGTGAGACTTCACTGGACAAAAATAAGTTTTCATTTGAGAGTCATTATGAATTGGTGATAGTTCTGGGTTAGGGGTGGGGTTTGCAGTCATTTTGTATCTCAGTGCTGGGACTCAATCTGACATAGACTTGGGAGGGCCATTTGGATGTTGCCATAGTCTCGGTGAGTTCATATGTGCATCCTTCTAATTCTGTCTCAAGAGACCTTATTTCCTTGTTGTCTATCATCCCCACTGGTTATTAGATTCTTTTCTTCCTCTTCTGACGACCTTTCTGCTGTGTCTTGAGAAGAGGAGTTTGATGGGAACATCCCATTCAGGACTGAGTGTTGCAAGGTATCTAACTCTTTGCTCATTGGCTAGTTGTGCATCTCTGTGTTTGCTCCAAGCTACTGCAGGAGGAGGAAACATCTCCAGTGATGGTTGAGCAGGATAATGACCTATAGGTATAGCAGGATGTCATTAGGACTTACATTCTTTCAGTAAAGTGATTGTATTTTGTTTTCCCCTAGATCCATGGCCTATGTAGTCTCTTGTTCTTGGTCATCCAAGCAGTAGTGGGATGGGTTTCATCTCATGCAGTGGACCTTCAACCCAATCAGATATTGGTTGGTTATTATTGCAACCACTACTGACCACTGTATCATGCAGGGAGGTCATCATTGTAGATTAAAGGGTTTGTAACTGGGTGGGTCAGTGTTTACTTGACTCCTCATGTTCAGAATACCATCCAGTGCCATAAACACCAGTTCCAGGCACCAGCTCATCATCTGCATGTTCAGTGAGCTATATAGAAGTTGTCTTCAACAGTAGGGCCTTACAATCCATTTGTGGAGAGAAAACAATAGCTTTATCAATATCATGAGTTGTGTGGGAGTTTCCATGGGGCCCCTTTGGCCCATAAATGAATTCATTGTAAGCCAGTGCTGGTACTGAAGGTTTCATTTGGTGGTGAGAGATGTCTAGGTGAGGCTTTGTCTCCTCCATTCTTTGGTGTTTCCATTTAGATTTCTTTCATAAAAGTAATTTTAGAAGTTTACTCTGTATAGTCAGTTTCCCCAAGATCCCTAAAATGGTCCTCTGTGTTAGTTGTCCCTCCTGATATTCCTTCCCTTTCTCCACTTAATCCTTCTATTCTTTCCAGTCCCCTCCCGCCATCCCTGGCCATCCTTTTCTTGGGAGAGTCTTTCCTCCACTTCAGTTCCTTACTCTAAGCTAATCCCTGTGGTTATATAGATTGTAGCCTGTTTATCGAGGACTTTAGAGCTATATTTAAGCAAATGAGTACTGTATTTGTATTTCTGGGACTGAGTTCTCTTATGAGGTGATTTTTTTTTCTAGCTCTATTCACTTACCTGTTGTAGGAGGCTATTTGCTTGTTCCCAGCAGCTCAGCCCTGAAATAACCACACAGAAACTGCATTAATTAAATCACTGCTTGGCCTATTAACTCTAACTTCTTATTGGCTAATTCTTACATCTCAATTTAACCCATTTCCATTATTTTATATTTTACCATGATGCTTGTGGCCTACTGGCAAGTTTCTGGCATGTTTGTCTCCAGTGGTGGCTTCTTGGCTTCTCTCTGCCTCTGCCTCCTTTCTCCCAGCATTCAGTTTAGTTTTCCCCACCTAGCTCTTCTCTATCCTATCATAGGCCCCAAACAGCTTCTTTATTAGCCAATCGTATTTGCAGCATACAGAGGGGAATCCCACATCATTAGGGAAATCATGCTGCTGTGGGAACACTTTTGGTTGGTCCTTCTGAAACTGGCTATTGCTGCTAGTGTGTTGTGATTGGCTAGGAGTGTGCATCATTAGTTACCATGCTTTGGTCCACTGGCCAGTAGTTTTGGCCAATTTTGCTTATTCATTGTGAGTTTGCAAGTACTTGCTTGTTCTTGCACTATTGCCCTACCTCATCTCACCATTTTTATTGAATTTTTATTGGGCAACCTATTGGAGATTATGGATTTTTATAACCCCACCTCAGGGACCTCCTAGCATTTTGAGCTGTGCTTGTCTTAGGTAGGCCTGCCAGACAGGCTCTTATTCATCTTTGACTATCAGTCCTTGAAGGGTTGGGTCCCAGGAAGGTCCCAAGAAGTCAGAAGCAAGAGGAGACATTTAGGAAAACTAGTGCTTCAAATGGTCTCTTGCATTTGTGTTAGCCAAGTATGGAGGTTTTGGTTCACTATGCTCCTTAGCCATTAACACCTGGAGTGTGGCCTTGTTCACTCACTGTTGTCAGGAACTTAGTTTTAGGAAATACTTGAGCAGAATACTAGAGCCACCACCACCCTTCCCATAATTCACCATGCAACAAGATTAGAGGGGTATAGCAAGGATTTCATGTGATCCTACACTTGGCCAAAGAATATAGTAGATAGGTCCAATGGACAGGTCCTGTGTTAGGTTGTGTAGGTTTTGATTAAATGTTTACAGCTGGGCACTGGTAAACCAAGTGAAAGCTTGTGTAAAGTTTTAGGGGACAAATGAAATTGCTGATGGAGGAGCCTAGCCTGTTCGAGCAAAGGCAAGGACACTGTCATAGTCATAATAAGGCAGTATACTTGTTAGCATTTCTGGCAGCCCTGTATGTGATCTGATATGGAATAAGTGCCAGGGTATCCTCTAGACTGTAATAACTCTTGAATAGTTTATAAGATTTTGGAGATGGAATCCTTTAGGGACTTTAATTTTGCAAATGATAGTATTTTGAATAATTGTGTGACAAATGGGCTATCTGAGAAAATATTTATAGGTTTTGATTGGGTCATTTCCAATACCTTAAGGACCGCCAATAACTGCCCTAGTTGTAATGACTCAGGATTTGGTTGAGTATAGGCCCTTTCCTTATGATGAACTCCCATTATTTTTAACCTGATGGCATTTTTGATAGTGTGGAATAATTTTTTATCTTTACTATTTAAAGGGGGAGGCAGAAAGTCATCTGCCCTGAGGGAAATGTCCTTGTGAAAAGGTGGGGATTTTTGTGGGGTTAGGGAAATTAAGCTGCTACAGGGCAGGAATATTTTTGGTTGGTCCTTTTGAAACTGGCAGTTGTTGGAGGGAGGCTGCTTTTTTGTTCTCATCTGCTCATCCCTGAAATAATAACACAGAAACTGTATTATTTAAATCACTGCTTGGCCCATTAGCTCTAGCTTCTTATTGGCTAACTCTTACATACAAATTTAAACCACCTCCATTAATCTGTGCATCACCACAAGGTTGTGGCCAGCTAGCAAAGTTTCAGCACATCTGTCTCCAGTAAGGACTCCATGACTTCTCTCTGACTCTGCCCTTTTTTTCTCCCAACATTCCATTTAATTTTCCCCACCAAACTCTGTTCCCCAATAGCAAAGCAGTCTCTTTATTAACCAATGATCTTCACATCATACAGAGGGGAATCCCACATCACCTCCCCTTTTCTGCTTAAATAAAAAGGGAGGTTTTAATTTTAATATAGCAAAATTACATATAACAAAACAGTTATCAAGCAAGAATTACATTTACAATATTTATATCTACTTTATCATTTATCATAACTAAGGAAAACCATAATTATAAATTCTTCAACTCCATCAAAGTCTCCAGAAGGATGTAATATTACCTAAGTAAATAGAAAGTGCATTGTAAGCAACTTACAAAATTCTATAATTGACAGAGACCTGGATAGTTACCCAAAGCTCTTCTGTACCATTAGGGCATCCATCTTCAGCCTCCTAGCCCATAGTTCCCAGCAGACTTTTCCATGAAGCAGGAAATTTCAAAGACAGTTCTGCCTATATTGGCAGTTTGTCAGTCACATTTCTCTGTGTCCTGCAGAATATATACCAGACTCTTTCATGAAGCAAGAACCCCGAAGGATTGTCTTACCTTTAGGCAAGTTCAGCAGTCCTTTCTCTGTGGGTCCTGCATGTCCAGTTCATCAAGCAATCCAGGCAAGAGCAGTCTCTTGCCCAAATGGCTAACCAACTCNACAAAACAGTTATCAAGCAAGAATTACATTTACAATATTTATATCTACTTTATCATTTATCATAACTAAGGAAAACCATAATTATAAATTCTTCAACTCCATCAAAGTCTCCAGAAGGATGTAATATTACCTAAGTAAATAGAAAGTGCATTGTAAGCAACTTACAAAATTCTATAATTGACAGAGACCTGGATAGTTACCCAAAGCTCTTCTGTACCATTAGGGCATCCATCTTCAGCCTCCTAGCCCATAGTTCCCAGCAGACTTTTCCATGAAGCAGGAAATTTCAAAGACAGTTCTGCCTATATTGGCAGTTTGTCAGTCACATTTCTCTGTGTCCTGCAGAATATATACCAGACTCTTTCATGAAGCAAGAACCCCGAAGGATTGTCTTACCTTTAGGCAAGTTCAGCAGTCCTTTCTCTGTGGGTCCTGCATGTCCAGTTCATCAAGCAATCCAGGCAAGAGCAGTCTCTTGCCCAAATGGCTAACCAACTCCATAAGTAGCTTCTTCAATGCCTATCTTCCACTTAAAGTAGATTGGTGCTACCAAGAGCAGATGTGTCTCATTGTCATGGAAATACTAAATTCTTAAAACATTTTAAATGCCATATTCTATACTCTTTGAAAGCTTTGAAGAATGCCTACCTTTCTGAAATGTATATGTGTCTGTTTAGAAAATCTAACTAACATGACTACAGGTTTGACTATTAAAGATGATTATCTGTTTACCTGTATATCTTGATTATACATTATAGTTTTAAATGATCTACATAAACACAATACCTTAATCAAGAGCAGAAATACATATATACAGTATAACAAAATTGTTCTTAAATTTGTATCAAGAGAGCAAGATTCATACCAATGCAAATCTCTATAGCATATCCCCTTTTAAATGTAAAGAAACATTTATAGACAATATTTGGGAATATGGGCATAGTTCTGTTCAAACCTCTTCCTGCTGTTTATTGGGTAAAGAAATTTTTTGAGGAGTGTTCAAGGCAACCTTTCAGGGGATCTTGATCCATCAAACCATATTAGTCTGGAAGCAATTCACAGGCTCTCATCTTCTGTGGAAACAAAAGAAGAACCTCTTTTCCAAAGCAACATATCCTTAGACCCAAATTCTGAAGTTAAGACACCTTTAAGATATATATGTTGGTTTATCTTAGCAATCCCTGGAATCAAATGTCTTTCTGCAGTCAAAAAATTCAAAGATAGCACAATAATATACGTAATCCAGACTCTGAATTTCCCATCTTTTATGTGGCTTGTTTTTACTCTATTGCTTTTTCATGTTCAAATTATAAATAAAATAATAGAAATAAGGAAATTAGATAGTCTCTCTGTACTCTGTCTCTTTAAAGACTTTTACTTTTAAAAAAAAGCATTTGCTTTCTTTTATAACTGTCTATATTATTTTTCTTCTCTCTCCCAGGCCTACATACATTTATCCAACACTGTGACCCATTTAGAGGTCTTTTATGTCTGAATCTGTCCTATTGTGTATCTGTAACTTTTTATTGTCCTGGAGAGCTTCTTAAAATGCTAAGCACTTCTTAAAAACTTAAGCAACACCCTTGTGAGAGGAAATACAGTACTGAGGAAACTACAGCCATTTTCCATGGAGACCAGTCTCCTTCTCAAGCTATTAATAGAAATGACTTATTTTGCATGCTTATAGAGTACGGGAGCGAAGGAGCCTTGGAAGTTTACATCGAGGCATCAGAGAGCTGAAACCAGTCAACTTTTACCAGAGTCAATTTCTCTATATAAAGTTCCAGAGTAGATTGTGCCTGAAGATGTTAAAATGATGCCTCATTTATAAGAGACTCTAGAAACATAGAAGAAGCATTGCAGAACGTGTTTGGCATCCAGTTAGAGCAAGCCTGAAAAAAAAAACCATTTTGTGACCATCAGTTCCAGATGAGAGACATGGAGATGATGCAGCTGCTGGGTGTCTGTCGTGTTTTGGACCAGTCTTTCCTTATTATGCACATTCCTCCTTTTTGAAATGGGAATGTTTATTCTATGCCATTGCATGTGCAGTAGCTTTAATTTATTTTCAGATTTACAATGGCATGCAACTAAGGAATTGCCTAAGTTTTAGAATATTTTGAACTTCAGGCTTCCACACTCAGTATTGAAGCTCTTAGAATTATAGGGACTTTTGTAATTGCACCACCTACATATGCAATTTGAAATTCACATGTGACAGTGGGATCTGAGTTGGGATATTATGTATCCTTGTATGTTTTGTTCCCAGTTAGTGCTCCTGATTTTAGAGGTTGTGACATGTTGGGAGGGAGGCACATATGGAGGAAGCAACTCACTGGTATGGGAAAGGCCTTGAAGAGCTTAGCCCCACTTCTGCTTACATCTCTCTTCCTTCTTGTTTTTACCCAGTGGTGCCATGTACCTCAGCCTCCACAGCCACAAGTCTCTCCCAGCTTCATACTCCGCATACACGATGTGCTTCATCTGTCAAATCATTAGCCACAATAAACCTTGCCTACTTCAGTTGCTTCTTGTCAGGTATTAAAATAATGGGAAGAACATCTAATGAAAGAAGTAAAATATACATGATTCATAAAGTTCAAATGCCTATGTCCTCAAGTTACACTGAATTTAGGGAATACGTTATGATGGTAAAAGTACTAGTTATATGGTCAGTACGAGTTATACCTTCCAAACTAAATGCAAACTAGTCTATTGTAAATATTCATTTTAGAAGAAGCAAAGGGTTAGGGGCTAGAGATCTCCATAAATTCTACTTTAAAATGAACTATATTCTCACACCCGAAGTTTATAATTTCTGCTAGTGTTATTAGCAGACACTGAAATAGCTAAAGAGCTAGTAATAGGACAAAGGACTATATTACTCTCAAAATTAGCATGGAGGTTATGAGCTTAAATTGCAGTATAAATTTTATCATCTGATTTTTTGCATCTTGGAAGTACTAGTAATTTATAATATTAGTTCAGATTGCCTTCACCCCCCATAATCAGAATGGAATTATAAAAGTGTTAGTGAAAATTTAAATGTGAAATATAAAAATTAGCAGTCAATCTAACTTTGTTTACCCTCATCACACTTGTATCTCTGCTGCATTTTGAATATGATATTTGCTTCAGTATTTCCAAATGCATTCTAGTATGACAGCCTCTGAAGAAGAAATAAAATTCAGTAACACATATATTTTTATGTGGTTCCTTTGAACTAAAATGTCTGTCCTTGCCGAGGGCCTGTTGAAACTCCTACACCACAAAGTGATAGCCCTCATTGTTGTGTATAGAAGATGTTATTTATCTCCTAGCCTTTGACATGGAGACAAATTACCATGTCCCCATAAAATTTATAAAATGAACTTGCTTTTCTTCATTCATAGATTATGCAGACTTTATAGACCTATCTCATTTACAAAATTTACAACCTTGCTCAGAGAGGGAAGCAAACAGAGCAAAAATGCCAGTGTTCACAATATATACTAAAACCAAATTCTTGTAACTGTGTCTTTCTTCTAAAATTGAATGAAAATATAGTTCATTATTTAGATGTGAACTGTGTGCATGCATTGTTTACCAAATAAAACTTTTCACGACACTGATCACTATAGGACAGGGACAAGAAAAACACACAGATAATTTACAGCTTTAGTTTGGGAGAATCTTGGGAAGGAAAAATAACGTGCTAGGCATTCTGCTCTTGTGCAGATAGAACAGCTCACTAAAGTAAAGCTTGATTACTAGGACCTCATTTAACATGTGAACTCTGTATGGAACCCTGCTCAGATTTTCTTAATTATGACACTTTCTGAAAGATCATTGTGGATATGTGCATGTGTGCTAGTTTATCTCCTCTCTACAGGCAGTGGAACCTGGGAGAATGGAGCCAATAAATGAGGTGGCTAAAGTCTCATACAATAGCCAAATTTATTTAGAGCCTTAGAGGATTTATACTCTGAAGGTAAAGAAAGGTCACATAAGAAAAATTCTCATGAGTTCAAGTTATCTACAATCACAAGGACAAGCCAAATATGGCAAAACATGTTCTTTCATAGAGGCATATAATAGACATTTAATTGAATAACAGCAGCAAGCAGTACTGGGTAATATGAAGTAAGCTTACTCCTATCCACTATACCTGGGAGGAGCACGAAAGCACATTCAAAGAACAATTTCATGTTTTCTAGAAACTAAAGTCACAAGACACTTATCTTGTTTTCTTGGGTTTTTCTCGCAAGCACTCAAAATTCTTTTCACATCACTCCTTTCCTGAAACATGTTTCAACACTTGTTTAAGAAGTGGATGTGATCACACTCACACACACACATACACAAACACATGTAGATACGCACACATCTACATGCACACATACACACAAAAGCAATAGCATTCACACACATATACTGACATGCACATGCACAAATACACACACATGCACTCATGCACAGAGAGAAAGAGAAAGAGAGAGAGAGAGAGAGAGAGAATATTTTCTCAAGTTGAATGATAAAAGCTTGAAATCCAATAAAGAGATTGTCAAGTGGAATTGTATGCCCACATTATTACAGGCAGGAAGATCATGTAAAGAAAGAATGATTAAAATAAACTCATCTGTCATTGAGTGTCAAGTTAATACCCCCATTCGAAGAGTGATCTACACTTAGAGTAAAGAACAGACAAGTAAATACATATTAAGAAACAAACAAACAAAAAATATGCTTCTTTAAAATTAAGCAGCAATAGGCTGGGAACTTGATTTCATGGATGAAACAGTCATTGCTCTTCCAGAGAACTGGAAGTTCTGTTTCCAACACCCACATAGGAGGCTCTCAACCACCTGGGAACTGAAATTCTAGAGGATCTGATGCCCCTTCTAGCCTCTGTAAGTACCAATGCTCAAGTTTATACAGCAAAATGCACAACCATACGTATAAATGTTAATTTAAAATAATAATAGCAAGCATTAGGCAATGACGGGAGCATGGACTGTCTGATGATGACTTAAGAGACACAGCATCACATTGCATACTCTATACTTAAGAACTGCTTTGAAATTGGCTTCTTTTCTCCATCAGTAAAGCACATGGATATTTTGGCTTCTTTCTCATCCTTACAAAGTAGCTTTTTAAATGTATATCCTGGCATATCCAAACTGAGAGATTAAGTAGTTATTCCTGGTAGCAAGATTTCAATTTCAGCATTGCATGCAGAAAAGAATCCTCTGAATTATAATCATTTTTCATGATAGAGACAACAGATACCCCTTTATCCCTATTTGAGTCATAAAAAAATCCCTAGTTAGCCCCAAATAGTGATTTTGAAGACAGGAAAGATAGTTGTGGAGGGAGAATGGGGTGATGAACACCTATGGTATGCTCAATTTGGTTTCTCAAACATCCCCTGGCCTTCTTTTGGCCTTACTCTCTTTGTCATGCTCAAGTCATTATTGTTAATTTGCCCCAAGATTAATTAATCTTTCTACTGTATGGGCGTCATCATTTTAAGAGTGTCTGCTTATATATCTTATGCCTAAAAGTCTTTCCTCCTTAATATTCCACCCTTACCCACCTCCAGCCACACCTCCACCGTTGTTGTTGTGTAATATAAATACACATTGCTACATGTGGTCTTCCATCTTTCTTTCCCCTGTCCCCTGTGGTGGGTCTTGTGTAATCCTTTTTATTTTTTTCAAGCCAGGGCTTCTCTGTAACTTTAGTGCCTGTCCTGGAACTAGCTCTTGTAGACGAGCCTGGCCTCAATGTTGTGGGAGAATGGTTTGTACCCTGTCAATTGTATTTTAATAAAATGCTGATTGGGCAGCAGCCAGACAGGAAGTATAGGCAGGGAGATCAGACAGGAAGTAGAGGCTGGGCAATGATAACAGGAGAATTCTGGGAATAGGAAAGCATAGTCTCTATTCATGACCCAGCTGCAGAGGAAGCAAGATGTGACTGCCTTGCCAAAAAAAGGTACCAAGCCACATGGCCAACATAGACAAGAATTATGGATTAATATTAATAAGAACCTGAGCTAATGGGCCAATCAGTTTATAACTAATTTAGACCTCTGTGTGACTACTTGGGACTAAACAGATGTGGGACCTGGTGGGATAGAAACCTCTGTCAACACCTCAAACTCACAAAGATCTGCTTGCCTCTGCCTTCCAAGTGCTGGGATTAAAGGCATGTGCCACCACCAACCAGCATGATTTATTTTTTTTCTAAGGGTCTTGCATAATCTTATGCAAACTAAACTATACATTATTTTAGTTACTTTGTATAATCTTGATGAAGACAAATATGTTTTTTCAGGGACACATGTATTTGTAGCACTGCCTCTGGTTTCTAATATTTTCTTGTTAAATTTATCACCCTGACCACAGTTGCAACTCTTTGGTAGAACTCCTCTGGTTTCTATATTTCTTTTTAGTGACTTGTAAAGAAGATCAGAGATTAGCTTGCTCCACATCCTCCTCTTCATCTGCCATCTCTATATCTAATCAGCTTTCTAGTGGCTTTACCTGTCCTCACCTCCTTTCAGTATGTCTTTATCCCTGCACAAGCAGAAGCCACCTGAGTGATGCCTGTCACCTTCACCCACGGTAACAGTCCCTTCACCTTCTTACTGAGATTAATCCGGTAAAAAACCATCACACTCTACCAAATTCTCACAGAAGTGAGAATCTTCACACATGACTCAATCTATTTGCCCAGAAATTATCTCTGCTTTGTAAATGCTATTTTTCTTAATTATATATAGTTAATCAAAGGTATCTCTCCTTCCTTTGCCTATGCAGATATGCTGTCTGAAAGGACTGCTAATTCCTGAGGCAATTGTTATTTTCCCCTATTGCTATAAATACATATTTTAAACCTGGATCTCTCTCCCCCTTCTATCCTTCCTCTCCTACAACCCATTTCTCTGCTCATTCCTCCCTCACTTTCCCTAGAATTAAAACATATAATATTCTGGCCCTAAAATGTTTCTAGACTTCTCCCATAAAATGTTTTACCTCACTCCTTGTCATCTTTGTGTCCTGATTATGTGACTTGAAGCCAAAAGATATAGGTCCAAATGCATCTTCTTTACAAAAAGTGTTGTGCAAACTGTACTGTCAACAGTTGCCACTCATCTCCATGGAAATACGTAGAAAAAAATACATACCTGTTTTTTGGTCTCTGTGAGGTAGATAGCCCTTGAGTTATTCACTAATATGTTGCAAGTGTCTCATGTAACACTTGACCCACAAAAGGCTCAATAATCCACAAAATGTTATAAAATGCCATTGTTCTGTATCCTCAGTACAGCATTGTTTCTCAGATAATGCTGTGTGTCCTGTCCTAGCATGAGAGATGCATTTGTCCTCCTTGACTGCTCCTGAGAACCTCAACAAAGGGAGCCTGGTCCATCTCTTTTGCTGTTGTAACTGTTTGTGACTCTTACTTCTTTCTCCCTGGCATCCTCCAATATTCCATCATAAATACTGTTTTCACCAGGCTGTGGGAACAGTCCTGGAGTGGAATCATTACTCCTTCCACCAGAGTGCCCTGCTCCATTCATACCCCAGATTCTCTTGACCCCACAGAAGCACTAGTCCTGGTGTTTCTGCTACTGGGATGCAGACTCCCCACATCCACACATGTCCCTCCCTCCTGTCCTCACATTTCACAGCCATTGTCTTTTCCCTCAGATCCATCTCTGAATTTTCTCATTTATCCAAAGAACCATCTTCTTTTCCTTTGCTGTATATCATTATGGAAAGGACTGCCACAAAGCTTTCTGGAGCTTAAGTGTGCACAAATATATTGATGAATAAGGCTTACATAACTTATACATACCATGTGTGCTTATGGGGAGTCACATACACTTTCATGTCACACATTTCTCAACATTGAGTTATAAACAATTGACGAACAAGAGTGTTAGTGGACATGTGCTCATTGTTTAATAATAAACATAGTCATTGGCCTATAATCATGAATTTTATACTAATGGATATTGTAGGAGGAGGGCCGCTTGCTTTACCCAGCCTCCCAGCCCCGAAATAATCACACAGGAATTGTATTAACTAAATCACTGGTTGGCCCATTAGCTCTAACTTCTTATTGGCTAACTCCTACAGCTTAATTTAACCCATTTCCATTAACCTGTGTATCACTACAAGGTCGTGGCCTACCACCAAAGGTTCCACACGTCTATACCCGGCAGCGCATCCATGGTGTCTCTTCCCGACTCTGCCCTCCTTCCTCCCAGCATAGAGCCTAGCTTTCCCTGCCTAGTTCTGTTCTTTTCTGCCATAGGCTCAAAGCAATTCTTTATTAAGCGATGAAAGCAACACATAGACAAAGGACCTCCTACACCAGAATATTAGTTATAAGAAGAAAAATCAGTTTTCTTGGCTTTAATATGCATAACCTATATTAACATATCATGCATTCTATAACAATTGTTATTAAAAATACCTTCCACTTTTTGGACTTGGGACCTATCACTCACCCAATAGCTTCAAATATTACCCTACTTTCCCCAGAGTCTCTGGAGCCTCATTGCAATGCTGCAGCATATATTATATAATATTCCATTACAGCAGTTTTTATACAGAAAATATTTATACATTTATACTTAAGATTACAAATGTCTAAAAGGTTAAGAAGAATGTTTAAATTCTTAAGAAAAATCACTAATCATTAGTACATTATAGATATATAACACATTAACAAATCCATGATAAGTACCCTTAAAGAAAAGCAAATATTTGTGTATGTATATGTGTATACAAATTATACACACGCCTGTATTGTTTTAACAATATAATCCCAATCAATCAAATGATCATATTTTACAAGAAAAAAATTTAAAAGTTTTTAATATATCTCAAAATTAACATAATCTAATGAAAATTGAGAAAATCATTTATAAATATAATTTTATGTAAATATTATGAATATGTATTTAAATAGTCTGAATTTAAAGTAAATAAAAATGTTATAATTATTAGATAAAATTATCAAATTGAATATATTTATAAATGCTAAAAATTTTCCTTTAAAATATTAAACAAAATTATTTGCCTAAGCCACCTGGACATCTTTTACAGCACATTAATTAATAGCAACGTGTGATTTGTTTAGCTTATTGCCTTCTCCACAACTTATTAAATTTGGGTTTAAATGTACTCATAGCAGCTTTTGCTTCACTTGTTTTTAATTAATTTTTGATGATTTAAGACACTACCCATATGAATTCAAGCTTTCCCTTCTATTTCCCCTTGCCCTATACCGAGCCTGTGTGTGGTGTGTGTGTTTGTGTGTGTGTCTGTGTGTGTGTGTCTGTGTGTGTGCAAATGTGTGTGTATGTGCATGTTGCACTATATTTTTTAACTAGTTCCCACTGAGTTTTGCCGGCACAGTTCAGTAATTTTCACACAAAAACAGCATCCATGGATGAGTGGGGTTGGTAAATCCAACTTCTGGACTAGTCTGCTGATATAATTTATAAGAAAGAGTTAAGTGATCATCAAGATCATTTGGATGTTTTCTATGCAGCTTGCCATGAGCAGCCCTCTGCTGAAGGGCTTGTCTGTGGAATAAACCAATAGCCTATCCTTTTCCAGCTGCTGTACAGACAGTTTTAGGAAATGCCTGAGCGCCACGATGTCTGCTGATGCTTTCTCTGGTTATAGATGAATAGAGCTTCTTCGGGTTCTTAGCCTGTGCTCCATTTAAAACAGAAGTTTCCCTTTTAATAATTTTCTACATTGTGCATGGCAATTTGTTAGGGAGTAAGCATACATAATTTTTAAAGAAAATGCTGCCTTATAAGAAGCTGTTTGTATTTGCTGAGGGAAATAGTGCTCACGTTCTTTCTCATGTTTTATTTCAAGGAGTCTGTTTCATTGGGACCTGCCCTGCAGGCAGATTTGGGCTTCTGAGACCATGTGTACTAAGCATCCTGGGTAAAATCCATGATGCTTGAAGTCCACAAGATACTTGAAAATGTGAGGAAGGCAGGAATGTTTTGCAGTTTTAGACAAGTAGAAACTGTGGTGGATGGCACAGGTTTTGTGTACCACAACAATGCCCCAATCTTTATTGTCATGGAGATATTTGTAGGTGAACGTAGAATCTCACTTTCTGGGGTTGATTCTGAAGGCTTGTTCTTTCAACTAATTCGATTTCTAAAGAAAGCGGAGTAAATATGTTAGCTATAGCCAGTGCCACTACTCTTCAACTTCATAAGGAGCAGGGGAAAATAATCATGGGGAAGAAACACAGAGATATTTACAGAAACATTTTATGAGATATTTACAGAAACATTTTATGATATATTTACAGAAACATTTTATTGGGTACTGCCTATGCATAAAACCATGTCTCTTGCACTATTACAAAGAAATCAAGTGTATCTGCTTTTTCAATGTTCTGGGAAATTATCACATGGCAGCTTAAATGGCAGAAAAGTCAAATGCAGTCCTGTTAATTTGTCTAGTATGGAGCTAAACTCAAGTGGGTAGTAGGTCTGCATTCTTTTGGAGGTTTAGGAAAGCACTTCTTTTGTTGTTGCTTTTATTTCTACTCCAGCTTATTTTTCATATTTTAAAGATTGTTTTTAATTTTAATGTTTTGGATGTGACTGTTTCTGCCTGCATACCTGCTTGTCCACATGTGTACAGTTCCTGCACAGGCCAGAAGAGGGTCTCGGATACCCTGGATCTAGAGTTATAGATGGTATGAGCCACAACGGAGCTAGGAACCAAAGCCAGATCCTTAGTAAGAGCAGTGACTGATCTCAGCTGCTGAGTCAAGTCTCCAGACACCCCCCTCCTTTCTAATCCCTGCCATTCTTTGTTCTTCATCTTCAGAGCCAGCAACATCACAGCTCTATCTGTCTCTCTCTCTCTCTCTCTCTCTCTCTCTCTCTCTCTCTCTCTCTCTCT
>LOEQ01004868.1:35873-60590 GCA_001685075.1 Bramus lutescens | reverse complement strand
TCTCTCTCTCTCTCTCTCTCTCTCACACACACACACACACACACACACACTGTTCCCATAAGCACATTCTTCCTCTTCTTCATCTTGTCCTGCTTCTCTTTGTAAGTACCTGTCTGGTACAATACAATAGTATTCATAAGCATAGCTAAAGCCATTAATTACCGAAAGTAGATTGTATACTAGTTTACTATGCTTGGAAATTTTATTTACATTGTTGTTTATATTTTCAGAACATCTTTTAAAGTCAAGGTGTCCTATCTCATGTTGGTAAGACTAATTAGACTCATTCTTGCCACGTTTCTGGGTTGGGAATGACTTTAACTTGGGTCTCTGAATTCCAAATTTGGGCCCCATTTTTCAGAACATTCAAATGGCAAAGAATGATTTAAAACGAGGTGATTCAAGTTAGTTCACAGAAGTAAAGAGAACACATTTTATGTTCTTTCCAAAGCCCCAAGGGAGCCATTTGTAGATGTCAGTGGCAGAGGACAGCACAGCAAGCAGTGGAGGAGCAGAGGCACTTTGGAGCATGGCAGCTGTAGTTATGGAGGATGAACCCTTTTAGGAAACGGGACTTCAGGCTTGCCTAGTCTGTACTGCAACAGAAAATCAAAGGAGGAAACGAGGTTTCCGAGTGAGGAACAGGATGACAAGTGTGATAGAACTGTTTCATGGGCCAGTTTGCCTGCTTTTCTGCTGCTAGGGTCCACCATGACACAAAGCAACACGGGGAGAAAGGGCTTTATTTCAAGTTATACTTTGAGGCCACTGCTTGTTACTGACGGGAGTCTAGGCAGAAACCCAAACCAGCCTCTGGAGGCAGAAACTGAAGCAGAAGCTATGGAGCTGTGCTGCTTATGGCTTGTTCCCCTTAGCTTATTCATTGATTCTTTGTATTGCTTTCTTTGTTTCTATTTGGTTGATTTCATCTCTTAATTTGATTATTTCCTACCTTCTAATCCTTCTAGGTGAGTTTACTTCTTTTTATTCTGGAGTTTTCAGGTGTTCTGTTACTTCCTAGTATGGGATTTTCCCAGCTTCTATATGTATCAGTCTGCTTTCTTACATAACTTAGGTCCTACCCAGGGATGGCATCACCCATAAAAGACTGTATACTCCCACTTCAATTCCTAATTTAAAAAAAAAAGTATCACAGGCTAATCTAAAGGAGGAATTTCTCAATCATGGTTCTCTTCTCTCAGATGACTATGTCTTGTGTCAAAATAACCAAAAGCAAACACACACACACAACAACAACAACAACAACAACAAAAACAAAGAGAAAATAAAAACACCAAGAAAGCAGTGTCAAAAATAGCAGAGATAAGAATAGAGCCTAAAGCTCCAGCCAGCAATTGCAGTGGTGTCCAACTAAGGAGGGAGCTTCTATAGCCAGCTTCCTGGGCTGCCAATCACCCCATCACATCCTCACACTGAGCACCAACAGCCATAATAATCAGCATCTCTAAACTCTATTTAGCACATGCAGCTTATTTTGCCTAATGCAGTGCTCAGTTGCAGGGAACTTCAAAGGGTTTATTTCTTCATAAATCCCTTTTGGGTTTAGAGCTTTAAATGTTTGTAAAGGGTTTTCACATACATCTTTATGTCTAGGCTTTGCATTTGATGAGATATGTGGTCTCTTATGGGTTACAAGGAAGACACAGAAACACTGAGGCATTGTGGATTGGCTGGATGTAGACTGATAGTTTCAAATCTGAACTTACCCCAAAGTTACATACTTTGAACTAAAGAAAATGGGTAGTACATGTACATTATATATAACATTAAGATATATATATATATATATAACTTAAACTTTTTTAACAGACCTTAAGGAAAATGACCCTTTGCTATTTTTTATATAATTGATACTTTCTTAAATTCTAATTCATCATGTAATTTCTTTTTGCTCTTATAGAGACGAAGGGTAAACAAACCTGGCCTTGGGTTTACACTAGCCTGTCTGCTTCTGCCACCCAAGTGCTCAGATCACATGTGACTCTATATGTGTGCCAAGTTCTATATACTTCTGTGAGTTTCACATCTGTAGCCAACTACTCCCTTAAGCTCAAAGTCTCTTTCCACAAACCTTATCTAACATTGGTGGACATCTGACTCTGTTTCCTTTTTCAGTCTACACACACAAGACTAATCTCCAGTCTCAGCTCCTCACCAGTGCAAATGTGAAAACTGATAGTACGTAATTGATTGATCCAGGTGGAGCGGAGTGCTGTTTCCTCGAGGACAGGCTGCTTTTGGTTGACTTTCCTCAGTTTGCTTCTGCATTTGAGGCATTAAATTCAGCTTCATGTGGTCAAGATGACTGGAAAAGGGTAACTCCTCCCGTAGAGATCTATCTAAAAATGTCCCAACTAAAATTTTCCAGAAAGATTCAAGCAAGCTTAGCCTTCTGACAGATGAAATATGCAATATATTGAACAGCAAAGTTAGCTTAAGGATGCTCTGTTGAAATACAGGTGTAAATTACTATCATGTCCTGCATCCCCACATAATTGGACAGTACCATTCTCAGTGGGAGGGACACTTTTATGAGACTATTTTTCACCATCCGTTTGGGATTAGCCTAATGAATAACTTTGTGATTGGGAAAGATGCTTGCTGAGCATGCATCGTGGCAGAAGAAAAAATCAAATTGTTCTGAAATAATTTTGATTTCACAAATGTAGCAAGCTAATAAAAATGAGCTTTTTGTTTAAAATATTTGTTTCCCAAGCATGAGGAAAGATGTTTCCATCGCTAGCATCTATCTGAGTGCTGAGCAGGTATGGCAAGCCACATAGAATCCTAACGCAGGAAACGTAGAGTTCACATGTGAGACATCCTCAGGGTATAGTGTGGAGAATGATGAATGAAGGCATCTGATAGGCACACACACATATATGTGTCTATATGCAAGAGAGCACACATACACAGAGGTTCATACTAACATACATAAACAAAAATGTCCATATTTTTTCTGTTCTGTATCATTTGTGTGAGTGTTAAACCCTTTTCTTAAAAATAGGAGATAATTCCCACACAGACACTCCACTTTTCTATTTCCTCCACCCCCCAACTCCTCTAGAAACTTCCAACACAAATGATTATTTCACTATGTACTTGAACTAAAATAACAATTTCAACCATTTTTTGCCATCAGAAATAAACATTTTTCTATCAAATGTTTAGATGAGTCTGAAAACTTATTAATGTTTCATTTAGAATTTTTTCCTGGTGCTTTAATATGTTTGTGTGTTTGTGTGTGCGTGTGTACCATATAAACTGGTGAGCTAGAGTTACAGGTGTGACACCTGATGTGAGTGCCCAAAATCATACTGTGGTCCTCTGGAAAAGCTGCAAGATCTCTTAAGTGAAGTGTTATTTTGCTAGCCCTTGATCAATCTTCCTTCCTTCCTTCCTTCCTTCCTTCCTTCCTTCCTTCCTTCCTTCCTTCCTTCCTTCCTTCCTTCCTTCCTTTCTGCCTTCCTTCCTTTCTTTTCTTCTTTTCTTTTCCCCTTTTCTACAATAACTATGAACTGAACCTAGATCCTCATGCTTGTAACTGTATGCACCCTGCTACTGAGCTGTAACTACAATCCTCCACCCATTTCTAGCTTTTTATTTTACTTGTAGAATAATTGCAAGCCATCTAAATAAGCAAAAATCTAAAGAGCCCCAAGAAACCTCTCTCTTCCTCTTAAATTTTAAAAACAGTTGAAACACTAATCTTAGAGATGTTTGGAAAAAATTCAGTGATTACTTGATACATTTTACCTTGCTTCTGAGACTTTTCTGTGTCCAAACCATAACATACTAACTGAAAGTGAGTTCAACGCAGGGACGCCTCAGGGTTTTCATTTTTACTTCAATCCTCTTTTCAGGCTTGCTTAGACTTGCCTAAGATGGTCTGTATGAATTGGGACACTGGGTCTAGTGCTTGATTTCTTTGCTTGTAGCAAATTCATAATGATGGGATCAAAGCAATATTAAAATTAGTATCTTTAAAAATTGCATGTCATTAATATAATTGATCTTGTGAGAACAGAGGTAAAGGATCAGTAAACTCCAAGTAATACACATAGGCTCTTAAATAAAGGGTTGGCAAGAGGATAGTGTATGGTGACAGAATGATCTTAGACTAAACCTCAACTAGAACACACTTTCCAAGTCAAGACTACACCTCTCTAATGAGAAAAGATCTTAGTTACATGTAATCATTATTCAGATGTTCTTAACACAAAGCAACCTAATCTCTACTGTCTAATTAACAAATAATCTGTAGTATTAATGCAATTATTAACTTCATAAAACCAATTTTCTTCTTCCCGAATTGTCAGTCTGATTTTGAAAGCTGCAACTTAGGTATTTCAATATTTTTATTCCTGTTTAAACTTTATTGTCTCTCCCTCCTTCCCTCCCTCCTTCCCCCCTCTCTCTCCGTGTGTGTGTGCATTCATGTAACTACATCCATTTTTTTCAACCATTTAAAATTATTCTTCTCTCATATATTACATTCCAAATGCAGTTTTCTTTCCCCATATTCCCATTACCTCCTATCTCTTCCAGATCCACCCCATACGGTCTCACCTCAAACAAGAGTAGACCTCCCAGAGACATTAAAAAAAAACACGGAATAACAAGCTACTGTAATACCAGGCAGATACCATCACATCAAAACTGGAAGAGACAATCCAGTAGGAGGAGTGGGGTTCCACAAGGAGGTGAAAGGATCAGAGATAGCCCCTGCTCCCACTGTGGTATCCCACAAGAACACCAAAGCACTTAGACATAACACATACACAAAGAACCTGGGTCAGTCCCCTATAGGATCCTGGATCTCTGAGAACTCCGATGAGTCCAGGATAGTTGATTCTGTGGGCCAGGTTCTTGGGTGTCCAGGCAAGCCTCAAGTGGAGGAACTGGGATACCAACCCAGCCATAAAACCTTCAACCTAGAGCTTGTTTTGCCTGCAGAGTGTTCTGGGAACAGAACTGAGCATAATCATCACAGAGACTCGGGAGAGTTGATCTAGTAACTGATGGGAGCTGTTGTTTTTAATAAAATCTCAATCATCTGATTTTCAAATAAAGACCCAGGAAACAGATGCTGGGGTGAAAGCTTGCGAGCTCAGAGAAACAGAGAAAGCACCCAGGTGACCTTTCTCTGCTGCCATCGTCCCAGAAACCTCTCTCCCTCCTACTGTCTCAAAACAAATTTCCTCAAACTCAGCATCCCTCCCTTCTTCTTCCTTTGAATTGCTCTGTCCATAACTCCTTTCTCTCTTCTTAAAAATCCTATGTTTATCTTCTGCAAACTGGCTGCTTCTTCTGCCTGTTTATCTATGGTTGGCGTTATTTAATCCTCTTTACAATATTCAAACAGAAAATTCTTGGGTTTTGAAGGTGAGTTCTAGGGCTGAGCCACACCACAGCTAGAAGCATGCGTGTTTTTCCAGGAAAAAAAAAATCTCAGGGTTCGCAGTGTAATCAAATATGCTGCAACTATTCCCCTCGTTTTCCAACTAAAAAGGAAAGATTTTATCTCTAGCACAGTGAAACTATTTACAACAATAAACCTATTTCTGCCGAGTCTTCCACAACATCCAGCTCAGTTATATTCAGCAATCTTAGGGTTAAGTATTTTCGACTTCAAAGTTCTGTAAAACATTTGTGTCAGTCTCAGATGAACTCAGCAACTGAAAATGTTCTGAGCAGTTTGTAGCCCAGAACTGATTTTTTAGTGGTGTTTATCAGCTTAGTGGCTATCTTGGTGGTCCACCCAAAGGTGTGTGTTGTTTGTTCAGAACCCCTTGTGTTGTCTGGAGGGAAGGGGCAGATACTTTGGCAAGATGGTGACATGGGTGCTGGCTCTAGTCTGGGGCTCTGAACTTGGAGTTCAAACCTATCAGTTGGAGGTGGTGATATCACTTGGCCAATTTATTCTTTTTCTTGGGGCATATTCTCTTGATGATCCATCCTCTTTCTTAAGATGCTTCACTTGTCCAGTGATCTCTGTATTCTTTGGTTGAATACTTTTATTCTCCTGGAAAGATAAAAACAAAACTGTGCCCCAATCAGGTTATAGCTTTCCTAGAGCAAACTGTTTTTTGGCAACAGAAAAAGTATTATCTTTCAATTTAAAAATGCTTTCAAAATTGGACCTACATTCCCCTTTCTTCTTATATATAAATTCAAGATGTAAGTGTATTTATTTTTATATCATAAAGGACATTTACTTTGAATTTCAGCCTGCCTTTTGGAAGTGGCTTTTAAATTAAAATCACTGTAATTTTTATGTGCCTGTCTCTGCCTTCCAGTGCTAGAATTGAAAGTGTGAACCCCTACCTAGCTGTAGATTACTTGCAGTAGTTATTCTCTTAGGATTGTCCTGGTTTCATTTGGTTCTCCATTTTCCATTATTTTTTTTTTGGAGTTAAGGCTAAACTTTCAAGTTTTTCAAATGTGTAGTGTGTCATTCTTGTTGATTTATTCTGAATTTGTTCCCATGCAAATGTCAGTATTCTAGTTTTAATTAAACATGATAACAATTATTTTCATATATTTGTATGTCTTGTCTGTAGGAACTACTTAAAACTTAATGTATTTGCTAAGTTTTTCTGGGTTTTGCAATTCCCATTCATTCCTCCCATGATCAGATATCATTGCCATTTATTTGCCAGTTAGTGGTTTCCTTGTTGACTATATAGGCACATCATTGCACATGCATATGCAGAACATTTTCCTTTTGTTTTCTTAGTTGTTTTTCTTATAGCCAATAGTGCTGCACTGAATTTTGGTTCCTTCATCAGTATTGGCTCTTCCATCTTCTGGTCTACAGGCTGATGCTTTCCACGAATATTTGGTTCCATTCATGGCTGATGAGTCATCAGCAAACCACACACTGGCCAAATATTATGACCATTTGGTTGGTTCCTAAAGTCCATTAGGTGATTTTTTGGGGGGAGAGGTGAGTGGTTTAGGGATGGGCAACTGAATCTATTTCCTCAGTATAAAATGGCACAGACTCCTTTTCTACCATATCCTTGTCATGAAGCAATTCAGATAGGTAGGCATAGACTGCTCTTACATTCCCAGTTGCTCAGACCCAAATAACCACATACAAACTATATTAATTACAACATTGCTTGGCCAGTAGCTTGTTAGCTCTTACATCTTAAATTAGTCCATTTCTATTATTTTGAATTTTACCACAAGGCTCATGGTTTGTTACCTCTTGCTTCCTGGCAACTACACGTTGTCTGCCTCCTTCAGCAGCTACATGATATCTCTCTGACTCTGCCTACTCTCTCTGGGAGAGAGAGAGAGAGAGAGAGAGACTCTCTCTCTCTCATATATTCTGCACTGTTATTGGCCAAGGCACCATCTTTATTGACCAATGATAATAAAACATGTACATAGCATAGAGAAGGGAATCCTATATCATTTCCCCTTTCTGTCTAAATAAAAATAAGGTTTTAAGTTTAACTTAGTAAAATTTACATATACCAAAACAAGGATCAAACAAAAATTACACTTACAATATTTAATCTCTTGGTATCTGGAAATTGTCACATCTAATTTGTCTTTTATTATAACTATGGAAAACTATAACTCTTTATCTTCAACTCCACCAAAGACCCCAGAAGTATTTAGCATTACTGAAGTAAACAGGAAGTGTATTTTAAGCAACTTCCAAAACTCTAGAATTGATAGAGAAATCTTGAAGCCTGGAGAGTCACCCAAAAGTTCTTCTGTAACATTGGGACATCCATTTTCATCTTATAGGCCCATAGTATCTGGTAGAATTTTCCATAAATCAGGAAATTTGAAGAACTGTTCTGTCTTGTAATGGCAAAGCTCATCAGTTGCTTTCTTATGTGTCCTTCAGAATGTCTGGCAGATTCTTCTATGAGACATAAACCCTAAAAGACAGTCTCACCTTTTTTGGCAAGTTTAATAGTCATTTTTCTGTGATTCATGCATGTCCAGTTCATACAATATACCATCAAGCAGTCCAGACAAGAAAGTTTCTTACCCAGTGGTTAGCAAGCTCCATATGGAACTTGTTCAATGTCCATCATCCTCTTGAAGTAACTAATACTGCCAGAAGTAGACATGTCTCATCGTCAAAAAGTCTAAGTTCTTAAGACATTTTAAATGCCATATTCTGTAGGTCTTTGAAGTATTGAAGATTATCTAAATGAAATCTATTTCAATATATCTAGAAAACCTAATTAACATGAATAAATAAACATGAATAAAAAGAGTATAAATATATATGAACAATGAAGCAAATACACCTTAAATTTATATCAGTAGATCAAGATCCATAGCAATGCAGTGCATTCATTTCTTTATCATATCCCCATTATTATTTTTTTCTTTAAGAAATTACTGTGACCAGGAATCACTTACAATAAAACCTCCTTAGATAAGAACAAACATTTATAAACAATCATTTTGAGAGTTTGGGTGGAGTTTTCTCCAACTATTTTCTTCTGTTTGTTTGGAGAAGTGTTTTTAGGGTTCATGGAGACCTTTCAGGTGGTCTTGTTCCATCAAATCACATTATCATGGAAGGAATCCACAGATTTTCATCTTCTGTGGAAAAAAAGCAGAACCTCTTTTCCAAAGTAACATACTATTAGATTCAAATTTTAAAGTCAAGATACCTTTAAAATATATATGTTGGTTTAGCTTAATGGGCATTTCCTTAAGCGTCTTTCAGCCATTTTAGATTCCTCTGATGAAGTTCTCTTTTCTCATTTTTTATTGGATTATTTTTTCTTTTAATGACCAATTTCTTGAGTTCTTTGTATATTTTGGAAATCAAACCTCTGTCTGATGTGGGGTTTGTGAAGATTTTTTTCCCATTCTGTATGCTGTCATTTTGTCATGTTGACCTTGTTCTTTGCTTTACAGAAAGAAAGCTTTTCAGTTTCAGGAGGTCCCATTTATTAATTGTTTCTTTCATTGTCTGTGCTACTGAGGTTATATTTAGAAAGTAGTCTCCTGTGCCAGTGTGTTCAAGTGTACAACCCATTTCTCATCTATGAGGGTCAGTATCATTGGACTTGAGTTTTGTGCATGGTGATAGATACAGATCTATTTTCATTCTTGTACATGGTTGATATCCAGTTATGCCAGCACCATGTGTTAAATATGCTTTCTTTTTACCATTTTATATTTTTTGCTCTTTGTCAAAAATCAGGTAATCTAAAGTATACAGATTAATATCTGGAACTTTGATTCAGTTCCATTGGTCCTCCTATTGGTTCTTAGGCCAATACCTGGCTGTTTATAGTACTGTAGCTCTGTAAAAGGGTTTGAAGTAAGGGATTGTGATGCCTCCAGAAATTCTTTTATTGTTTGTACAGGATTATTTTGGCTATCCTGTTTTTGTTTTGGTTTGTTTGTTTGTTTAATATGAAGTTGAATACTGTTCTTTCGATGTCTATGAAGAATTTTGCTGGGATTTTGCTGGGCATTGCATTAAATCTGTAGATTGCTTTTGGTAAGATTGCCATTTCTACTATGTTAATCCACCCCCCCCAGACCATGGGATCTTTCCACTTTCTGTGTCTTCTTCAATTTCTTTATTCAAAGAATTTAAGAAATCTTCCACTTGTTTGATTAGAGTTACTCCGAGATATTTTATTTTATTTGTTGCTGTTGTAAAGGGTGATGATTCTCTGATTCTTTCCCAGCCCATTTCTTTTTTGTGTATGGGAGGGCTACTATTTTTTTGAGTTAATCTTGTATTCTGCTACATTTCTGAAAGTGTTTATGAGTTGTAGAAGTTCCTTGGTAGAATTTTGGGATTGCTTATGTAAACTATCATATCATCAGCAAATAGTGAGAGTTTGACTTCTTTTCTGATTTGTATCCCCTTGATATATTTTTGTTGTTTTATTACTCTAGCTAGGACCTCAAAAACTATATTGAATAGATATGGAGAGAGAGGACAACCTGTCTTGTTCCTGATTTCAGTGGGATCACTGTGACTTTACATTTAGTTTGATGTTGGCTGTTGACTTGCTGTATATTGCCTTTATTATACTTAGTTATGTTCTTTTTATCCCTGTTCTCTCCCAGACCTTTTTAAAGAAGGAATGTTGTATTTTCTCGAAAGCTTTTTCAGTATCTAGAGATGATCATGTGATTTTTATTTTTCAGTTTGTTTATATGATAGATTATGTTGACAGATTTTTGTATGTTTAACCATCCCTGCATCTCTGGAATGAAGCCGGTGTGATCATGGTGGAAGATGGTTCTTCTGTGTTCTTGGATTTGATTTGCCAGTATTTTATTTAGTATTTTTGCTTAAATGTTCATGGATGAGATTTGTCTGTAATTCTCTTTCTTAGTAATGTCTTTATGTGGTTTGGATATCAGGGTAATTATAGCCTCATAAAAAGAGTTTGACAGTGTTCCTTCGGCTTCTATTTTGTGGAATATTTGAGGAGTATTGGAATTAGTTCTTATTTGAAAATTTTGTAGAATTTTCAGCTGAAACCACCTATTCCTGGGAATTTTTTGGTTGGGAGATTTTTGATGACTGTTTCTATTTCTTCAGCAGTTATAGGTCTGTTTAGTTTACTTATCTTGTCTTGATTTAATTTTGGTAAGTTATATTTATCCAGAAAGTTGACAATTTCCTCTAACTTTTCCAATTTTTTGGAGTAGAGGTTTTCAAAATATGACTTGATGATTGTTTATATTTCCTCTGTGTCTGTTGTTATGTCCCCATTTCTATTTTTGATTTTGTTAATTTGGATATTCTCTCTCTTCCTTTTAGTTAGTTTGGATAAAGGTTTATCTATTTTGCTGATTTTCTCGAAGAAGCAAATCTTTGTCTCATTGATTATTTGTATTGTTATTTTTTTATATTTTGTTTATTTCAGTTCTCAATTTTATTATTTCCTGCCATCTACTTCTCTTGGGTGAGTATGCTTCTTTTTGTTCCAATGTTTTCATATGTTCTGTTAATTCATTAGTGTGGGATTTTTCCAACTTCTTCATGCAAGCATTTAGTGCTATGAACTTTTCTCTTAATACTGCTTTCATTGTGTCCCATAAATTTTGGTATGTTGTGTGGTCATGTTTATTGAATAACAGAAAGTTTTTAATTTCTCCCATTATTTATTTTTGACTCATTGATGATTCAGGTGAGCATTGTTTAATTTCCGTGTGATTGTGGGCTTTCTGAAGTTAGTATTGCTGTTGAATTCTAGTTTTAAGCCATGGTGGTCTGAAAAGGTACATGGAGTTGTTCTAATTTTGAAGTATCTGTTGAAGTTTGTTTTTTTACTGAATATGTGATCGATTTTTGATAAGGTTGCATGAGGTGCTGACAAAAAGATATATTCTTTTATGTTTGGATGGAACATTCTATAGATGTCTGTTAAGTCCATTTGAGTCATAGCATCTGTTAGTTCCCTTATTTCTCTGTTCATTTATTGTCTGACTGACCTGTTTAGTGGTGAGAAGTAGAAGTCTCCAACTATTAGTGTTTGGGGTTTTATGTGTTATTTAAGCTATAGAAGTGTTTCTTTTATATATGAGGGTGCCCTGGTATTTGGACCATAGATGTTCAGCATTGAGATTTCCTCTTGATGATTTTTTTTCCTGTGACTAATATAAAATGTCCTTCTTTGTCTTTTTTGATTGACTTTGGTTTAAAGTCTATTTTGTTAGATATTAGGATAGCTACACCAGCTTGTTTCTTAGGTCCATTTGAATGGAAATCTTTTTCCCAACCCTTTACTCTGAGATGATGTCTGTCTTTGAGTTTGAAGTGTGTTTCTTGTATGCAGCAGGAGAATGTATTCTATTTTGGTATCCAGTCTGGTAGCCTGTGTCTTTTTATAGGTGAGTTGAGTCCATTTATATTAAGGGATATGAATGACCAGTGATCGCTATTCCTGTTAATTTAGTTTTCATTGTTGGTGATGCTAATTTGTGTGTTTTTCCCTTCTTTGGGATATACTGCTGTGAAATCATCAATTGTGTTTTTGTTGATGTAGCCAACTTCCTTGGTTTGGAGTTTTCTTTCTAGTGCTTTGCATAGGGCTGGGTTTGTGGCTAGGTATTGGTTAAGTCTGTTTTTTTTTCATGGAATATCTTGTTTTGTCTTTCTATGGTGATTGAAAGTTTTGCTTGTTATAGTAGTCTGGGCTGGCATCCATTGTCCCTTAATGTCTGCATAACGCTTGACTGTGACCCTCTGGCTTTCATGGTCTCCAATGAGAAGTCAGGTGGAATTCTGATAGGTCAACCTTTATATGTTACTTGGCCTTTTTCCTTTGCAGCTCTTAATATTCTTTCTTNACCCTCTGGCTTTCATGGTCTCCAATGAGAAGTCAGGTGGAATTCTGATAGGTCAACCTTTATATGTTACTTGGCCTTTTTCCTTTGCAGCTCTTAATATTCTTTCTTTATTCTGTATGTTTAGTGTTTTGATTATTATGTGGTGAGGAGACTTTTTTTGGATCCAGTCTATTTGGTGTTCTATAACCTTCTTGTATCTTCATAGGCATATCTTTCTTTAGGTTAAGAAAGATTTTTTTCTATGATTTTATTAAATATATTTTCTGTGATTTTGAGTTGAATTTCTTCTCCTTCTTCTATACCTATTATTCTTTGGTTTGGTCTTTTTATCATGTCCCATATTTCCTGGATATTTTCAGTTAAGCTTTTGTTAGATTTAATATTTTATTTGACTGATGAGTCTCTTTCCTCTGTTGTATCATCAGCACTTGAAATTCTCTCTTCCATCTCTTTTATTCTGTTGTTTATGTTTCCATTTGTTGTTATGTTTTCTCATGATTTCTGTTTCTATAATTTCTTCAGCTTGTGTTTTCTTTGTTGTCTCTATTTCAGTTTTCAAGTCTTGAATAGTTTCTTTTATATGTTTTATTGCTTTTTCTTGGTTTTCTTTAAAGGATTTGCTGATGTCTTCCAATTTTTTTGTTTGTCTTTTCCTCCATTTCTTTGTGGGAATTTCTCATATCCTCTTTAAGAGTCTCAAACATTTTCCTAAAGTTTTTTTTAGGTCAGTTTCTTCTGCTTCTTCTATATTTGGTTGTTCAAATAGGGTCTCTAGATTTTACTACTTTAACATTTTTCTTTGTGGTGTTGTGTGTGTTCTTACCTTGTCTACTCATCTTTTCCTCTAATTGTTGTGGTTGGGACTGTCTGTGACTCTGGTAATTAATCTTTTAGGTCCAGTGGAATCAAAACTCAGATGGTTGTTCCTTATGGTATAGTCAGTGCCATGGTTCTAGTGACCTCATTGCTCACTCTGTAATCCTTGAGGTCACTCAGCACTCCAGGGGTTTGCTCTACTCCCATGGAGTTTGTTGTCTCAGGCCTGCTCTGGTCTAGGTTGCCAGTTCAGACCTGTTTCTGTAAGTGTACCTGGTTTGGATCTGGTCTTGCAGAGGTCCCTGGCTTGGGGTTTGCCCTGCAAAAGTCTCTAGCTTCAATCTTCTGCCTTAGAGGTCCCAGACCCATGCCTAGACCCACATGGGTCCTGGCTCAGATCTATTCCCTCAAAACTCCCAGATTCATACCCAAACTTACAGAGGTCTCTGGCTTTGGCACACTCACTCAGCAGTTGTTCCCTTGTACCTGCTCTTGTGAAGTTTGCTATCTCAGGTCTGCTCTGACCCAGGTTGCTAGCTCAGTCCTGCCTCTGCAAATGTCCCTGGTCTGGATCTGCTCCTGCTCCTCTGGAGCTTGACATCTCAAGTCCCCTGTGGCCTAATTAAGCTATTATTTTTGTTTCCACATCCTATGCAACAAAGATCCTTGGTAAAAGAGGCCTTTGTCTATTTCTGATGCTTGCTGAAGTCTGTCCCTCTGCATTATTAGTTTTTTATTTTAAATTTTTTTAAATAATATATTCTCATTTTGCATATCTATCCCAGTTACTACTTCCTCCCCTCTTCGCACTCCCCCACCTCACCACTATCCACTTCTCAGAGAGGGTAAGGCTTCCCATGGGGTGTCAACAAAGTCTGACATATAACTTTGAGGCAGGACTAAAGCCCTCTCCCCTATATTTAATCAGAGCAAGTTATGCATTCCTCCAAAAAGAATGGACTCCAAAAAACCAGTTCAAACATGATGGATAAATCCTTGTCCCACTGCCAGTAGCTGCAAAGATTTCCCCAGTCACACATCTGTCACTCACATTCAGAAGGCCTAGCTTCGTCATATGCAGTTTCCCATGCTGTTAATCCAGAGTCAGTGAGTTCCCATTAGCTCATGGCAGCTGTCTTGTGGGTATCCCCATCATGTTCTTGACCCCTTTGCTCATATTGTTGCTCCTCTCTCCCTTTGATTGATCTCCATAAGCTCAGCACAGTGCTAAGCTATGAATCTTTGAAAATGCTTCCCTAAGTTACTAGATGAAGCTTCTCTGATGACAATTAAAGTACTCATCAATCTGATTACAGGGGAAGGGCACTTCAGGCATCTTTTCCACTATTGCTCAGGGTCTTAGCTGGGGTCATCCTTGTGAATTCCTCTAATTTTCCTGGTGCTAGGTTTCATGCTTGCCCCATAATGGCTCCCACAATCAATTATCTTTTGTTGCTCTCCCTCTCTGTTCTCCCATCTTAACAATCCTATTTCATCATATTCTTTTCTTCCCTCTGCCTCTTCCCTCTCCTTCCCCTTCCACCTTACTGTATCCCCACTCCACAGTAGCAATTTTCTCAGGAGATCTTGTCTATTTTCTCTTCTCTGGGGGGTTGGTCCATGTATGTCTTTCTTATGGTTCTTCTTTCCCGGGTTCTCTGGTTTTGTGGTCTATAGGCTGTTTATCCTTTGCTTTACATCTGATATCTATTGATGAGTTAATCCATACCATGTTTATCTTTCTGGGTCTGGGTTGCTTCACTCAGGATGGTCTTTTCTAGTTCCATCCATTTACATGCAATTTTCAAGATGTCATTGCTTACTACAGCTGAGTAGTACTCCATTATGTGAATTTACCCATTTGCTTTATCCATTCTTATTTGATAAGCATCTAGGTTGCTTCAAAATTCTGGATATTTTGAATAATGCTTCTATGAACAAAATTGAGCAAATGTCTTTGTGGTCTGATTGTGTATCCTTTGGGTATATATACACCCAAGAGTGGTATTTCTGGGTCTTGAGCTAGATTGATTACCAATTTTCTGAGAAACTGTCATACTGATTTCCAAAATGCCTGAACAAGTCTGCACTCCCACAACAATGTAGAAATGTTCCCTTTACTGTGCATCCTCTCTAGAATAAGCTATCATTGGTGTTTTTGATCTTAGTCATTCTGAGTGATATAAGATAGTATTTAGTGTCATTTTGATTTGTATTTCCCTGATGACTAAGAATGTTGAGAAATTCATTTTTTCAGCCATTTGAGATTCTTCTGTTGAGAATTCTCTGTTTAGATCTATACCCCATTTTTTATTTGGATTATTTGGCATTTTAATGTCTAGTTTCTCGAGTTCTTTCTATATTTTGGAGATCAGTCCTCTGTCTAATGTGGAACTGGTATTTTTTTTCATTCTGTAGGCTGACACTTTGTCTTCTTGGCTGTGTCCTTTGCTTTACAGAAGCTTCTCAGTTTCAGGAGGTCCCATTTGTTTATTGTTGCTCTCAGTGTTTATGTGACTGGTATTATATTTAGAAAGTAGTATCTTGTGCCCATGCATTTTAGGTTACTTCCCACTTTATCTTCTATGAGGGTCAGTGTGGCTGGATTTATATTGAGGTCTTTGAGATCCATTTGGATTTGAGTTTTGTGCATGTAGATAGATGTGGATCTATCTACATTCCTCTAAATGTTGACATCCAGTTATGCCAGGACCATTTGTTGAATATGCTTCCTTTTTACCATTGTATAATTTTACCTTCTTTGTCAAAAATCAGGTGTTCATAAGTGTGTGGATTATTATTTGGGTCTTTGATTGGATTCCATTTGTCTACTTGTCTGTTTTTGTGCTAATACCAAGCAGTTTTCAATACTATTGCTCTATAGCAGAACTTGAAGTCAGAGATGGTGAAGCCTCTGGAGATTGCTTTCTTGTACAAGATTGTTTTTTGAAATCCTGTTTTTTTTTCTCATATGAAGTTGAGTATTGTTCTTCTGAGGTTGGTAAATAATTGTGTTGGGATTTTGATGGGGATTGCATTGAATTTGTAGATTACTTTTGGTAAGATTGCTCTATTTTAAGGCTTTTCCAGGCTCAGCTCTGGTACTTGGTAAGTGAGTCCAGGTACACTTCAATGATGGTGTTGGTGGATACAGATGAAGCTTACTTCCATTAGTATCTTTGGTGTTCCAATTCTATTATTTCTCTTAACTAGTGGGAAGGCCTTAGAAAGTCACGCTTTTGCTATTGACAGGCTCAAAATAAAAGATCTAACAGAAATCAGGGTAAAAACTCCATCATCTCGTATATCAGTTTGCCAATCAGCAAGCTAGTTTACTTCAGTTCTTTGAAGTAATTTGTGACCTGGGTGGTAAGCAGATCTCTCTAGGTTTGAAACCAGCCTGGTCTATAAAGCAAGTTGCAGGACAGCCAGGAAACAGAAAATCCTGTCTTAAAAGAAACAACAACAAAAAAAACCAACAAAAAAGTCATAGAATTCAAGGCAATGATAGACAGCATTAACCCTTTTGAGATTATACCTCTCAATTTTTCCCAGTAGTCATCTTTCAGTAGCTTGAAGGATATTTGCATGCCCCTTTCTAGGCATAATGGCAAGCCCCAAATTTAGACTGTGTATACTGCCACTGGAAAATCTGATTTCTTTCGTGGGAAATATTTCAAGAGAACAGTCCAGTTAGAGACTATCTCCAGAGCTTCAGAAATGGTGTGGATAATATGTTGACAAAGTTTATCCTGCTGGTATTTACAACTAAGTCCACATAATGGTCCTTTCTCATTTTTCAAGTCTGAATAACAACTCCATCTCTTCTCTGCCACATCAAGGATTGTTTCTACACATGCTTGACTACATCTCTGTAAACACTTCGTTTACTTTATGGTTAGAAATATGTTTCAAAGTAACAATGCTTCCATTATTCCAAAATTATTTACTGATACTTTTTCTTTGCACACATTGTCCTGATTTGGATTTGGCTTAGGGGTCTGATTGAATCTAGAGTTATTAATAAAGAAAACCTGATTACTGGAGAAGTCTCTGCCTAAAGTAAAGCAATCAAATTAACATTTCTTTTCTACTTGACTGTATTATTTCATAGTCTTTGTTTCTACCACTGAGTAATAGGAAGGTCATAAATTTTCACACAGCATGAAATAATTAAGAACTATTAAATGGGCTGAGATGTAATGGTTCAAGTCCTATGGGGAAGACCATAACTGCATTTTCTTTCTGCTGTGCAACTCCTGCAGATGCTTATCTTTGTTCTCTCATAGCATTTTTTGTGCTTTAAATCATAGCATACCATGAATTCAACATGGACATGACAATTACTTTCACGTTTTTTTTTTAAATAAAAGGCTCTAAACTCTGGTTTTTCTCTTATTACAAGCGTAACAAAAGAGAAATAACACACGCTTGGTGAATGAATGAATGAATGTAAGTCAATCAATGTACCTAATTTTTGATAAATACAAAAATATTAGATCAGTTCAATATTTAATAATCCTGTTCTAAAAAAATACTTTGTATTGGCCGTATCATTTTCTTCACAGTGAAAAACTTCAAAAATGATAACAAATTTAGTTATTTTTTCCATTAATATTCCATCCTCTCTATACTGGATATTGAAATGTACACTATTGAACAGTGAGGAATGACAGTGGGAGATTTCATGTTAATGGTCATTGGAAGGAGCCCACAAAGTGTTCATGTCCTCCTTTTGTTTTCTGACATATACTAGTGACATCCTTTGACTGTACTGGGATCCTTTGGTGACAAGCAGCCAGTATCCAAGGAAAAGAATTCCCTGCTGGTCTCTGGCTGTATCACATCTGGAACCTGGGTGCTTCCAAAGAGAAGTGTTGTTTTCTCCCTGATGTGCTGATTTCACCGTCTCTTTCTTCTCAGCTTTCTGTGCTCTCTCCTCATTCCCTGGTAGCTGGTGACGGATGTCTTTCTAATCCTGGTCTGTGGTTCTCCGCAGCATATCTGGTTTTTTTGTTTGTTTGTTTGTTTGTATGTTTTGTTTTTTTCCCAGACTGTTCCTTTCACTCCAGGACCTCCATAAAGCTTCAATCTCATGATCCTATCCCAGGTTTGGTACTCAGTTGTGGAATTCAAAGTCACTAAGAAATAATGGGGGAAAATGAGGTGAATTCATGGGAGTTTATCAGGTGTTGCACTGAGCATGTGGCATTCAAACATCATAGACTGATTCTCTGATAACAGTGGGCCACCCTACAGAGACATGGTTTAAAAGTGCATTGCATAGCTTAGCCAGCATTTGCTTATGCTATATCAATGCCTCTTTACATAACACTGAATGGAGATTATTTAGTTAATGAGGTCTGTTAATTAACTAATTCTTCTAAGATTACATAAAAATTAATAGGAATAATATAATTTCACCCAGTCAGTTTTCCACTCTAAGTGGTAATACTCATTGCTTTATCTATTATATGATAGTGACCAAACTATCTAGATTTTGTGTGTCTCAGTTTCTATTATCCTGCTACATGATTTTCTCTGTCAAAGTATGCTAACTATGCAAATTGCTCTGAAGTCTTAGGGAAAAATAGAGAAAAAATAGAGCTGTAGGAGTGATAATTAGATGCCATGGTATTATTGGTGTTTTAAATGGAGTTGAAAGGTTCATGGAATAAAATTCTTTCCATATTTCATTAATATGGATTTTTAATACCCTTTGGAAGTTAACCTGAAAAGTGTATTCCTTCTTTTATAATACTAAAAGAAACTTTATTCTCCTCAACTATGAAATTCTTTATGACAGAAAATGCTGAAGTTTCACAAAACTCAAAAGGTTACGTACGTATGACTTCAGGAATACTGCTGGACATCCCTGCCTCTGGTTTAGCGCATTCAGATTACCATTGAAAGTAATCTGCTCTTTGAGACAGGGTTATGTACGCAAAAGATTGTGCCATTAGAACTTACTACAATCATGCCTGGCTCTAAATATCAAGTAGGAACCTTTCTTTGGGTCCCCAGGATTAAAAAATGTATCTAAAATCAGGATAAATTCCTGTTTGCACTTCCCATCATGCTAGTTTAATGGCCCTTTGGTGCATTTTGAGTGGTGCAGCCTAACACTGTGTGCAAGGAAGTTCACCACTTGGGTGATTCTTGCTTAGTTTCTGAAGTCACGTGCTACAGCGGCATAAAAAGCTGTACGCTAGTTTGTAGCAGTGTAGCTGGAGTTTGTGTCTGAGTTTTCAATCTACCTCTTTGCTAAGCTCGTTTCAGAACTATATAAACAACATGTGCCTTATTCTTGCTAGTAAGATATTGACTCCTCCACTTATCATCGAGATATTTTAGAATATTCATAAGAGGCCTTTTATTATTTCTTTGTATTCAGTGACTATATGAAAATCATCTTCATAGTGAATGACCTATTTGTTGCAGACCTCCACTGTGGCTTGTAAAGGACCTGCTGGTCCCAATTCAGTTCTTTGTTAAATGAACACATACTACCCATACTCCTGAAACGTGATGGGATTTAGAAATGCTCAGTGGAAATGAACTTGGAGGTGATTTCTTGCAATTTCCTTCCTTATTTTAGAGGTAAAGAAACTGACAATGAAGGAATTAAGGTTTTTTTTTTTAACATAACAGAGTTGACTGACAAAAGCCCTGAATCTGATCACAGATATTGTGGTTCTATTCCCATTGTCTGCCTCTTCCCTTTGATGATACTTTTTCTTCGTGTTAGTCATAAAAGATAGATGAGCTGGTTTTGCTCTGATTAAGGTCAAGCTAATGGGAAAGGAAGATAGAAGCCTGGATGGGACATTATGCAACCATGTCTATGTTTGCTAATTCTGACGATCAGTGGCAACTCATGGTGATTCACATGCAATAGATGACAGTGTGTGTTGTAAAAGAGCAAAGAACAAGTGATCAACAAATTCTATGTGCTTCCATAATCAAAGCTTTCGTGTTATGAATCAGTGTTTTTTTGTGTTATGTTGGTTGTTGTTATTTGAGATGTCATATGCAAAAGCAATGGGGAAAAAGCAGTACTAAGCTAAATGGAAGAACAAGAAGTCTATAAGCAGAAATTTAAAACTCAAAACAAAAACAAGAGGCAAGTTTGCATTGTCATGCCTGTAATCCAAGCACTAAGGAAGCTGAGTCAGGAGTACCTATACCAGTTCAAAGCCTGTCTGGTTATATTATTATGTACAAATTTATTCCGAGCTGGTCTGAGCTACAAAGTGATTCTCTGCCTTACCAATCCCCAACTCAAACTCAATCAAATCAAAAGCACACTTGAAAGCCTCTTGTGGTCACTAAAATAATCAGTTTTCTTGGTGACAAAACACATCAGAGCAGACAGAACTCATTAACAGCTTTTAGGAGATCCTGGGAAACTTTGGTTGTGACAATGGACAGGATAGTTGTGAATCAAACCAAACCCCATCCAGAGACTGAGATGTCATAGACTTACAAATGGAGCAACCATCAATGAGAATTTTGTGTAAGTACCTACAGAAACTTTCTTCTCTTTGTTTTCTAGTTGGTGTTGTAGTTCTTGTTTTGCTATAACTAGCTATGGAGTTTGTTCATTTGATATCCTTGTGTCAAATGGCCCGAATGCACAATGGCAACTACACATGAGCTAATAGAAACTTTAGAGATGTCCAAGTTATACAGAAGAGATGGCGATGGAACTGAGCAGAGACTGAGCAAAGGTGCCTCTAGCATATCTTGAAAGAAGTCTACCCTGCTTGAATTCTGTCCTTGCTGAACTCCATATTAACTGGTAGCTGGCATCTTTAATGACTGAACTCCGTACTGATTAGCAGCTGTGGTCTGTCCTGTCTGAACCCAGCCCTCATTGATAGCTGCATGCTGGTTTTCAGAAAGGGTGGCCCATTCTTTTCATAACTCCATGGAAACCAAAGCAAGGAAAAACAAATCATTGTAGTGGGTAAGGACTTATCATAGCACAGTAGCACAGTATGGAATTCCTGGTGTTTGTCATGTGTCTCTTCTGTTATGCTCCTTGCACGAGAAACTAATTACTTGCTGTTAGATATGACAGTCTCCCATGTGTGTGTGTGTGTGTATATATATATATATATATATCCCCATNATATATATATATATATATATGTTGTTATTATTGGTTTGTTAATTTTTGTGATATGGGGCATTGAACCTACGGTCTCATATGTGCTAAAATCACGCTACCATTGACTGGCATATCCCCATTCTTTTTGTTCTCTCTTCAGTTTTGATTATTTGAGATAAGGTCTCATGTAAAGCACACTTACCTGTAACTCACTATACAATAGAGTCTGGCCTTGACCTCCCCATATTCCTGCCCCTGCCTCCCACAGGGTACAATTACAGTCATATACTGCTATGCTTTAGTCATCCAAATATTGACATTGGGAATAAAAAATAATAGAAAACATTAAGTTATAAAGAAATTAAACAAGGCATTGATATTGCCACTATGCTCATATCAATCCTTTTCAAAGTAAATGCCCTAAAAGTAGCTAACAGCAGTAAATAATGGATCTATTAAGAAGACTATTTCTCCTGCACTCCTTCCATATTCTCTCCCATCATGCCTAACAAAAATAACAAGAGTCTAAAGGGACACTTTTACCTGGCATACTGTTATCAGGCATATGTGAGTAAGGCATTAACAGAAGCTTCTAGGTGTTGATAGAACCATCTTGCCTCGCCTGTATGTGAAGAGAATAATATTTGACCTATTTGCTCAGTTGTGAAAGACTTTTCTGCAACTGAGGAAGCTGCAGAGCACGGTCCATTGTTTTGAACCCATGGACAATGCTATTTCCTTTCCTTGCCAGTTATTTGTTCAAACCACCTTCTCATTAGAGAATCCCAAGGTCATGAGTATAAGATGTTCAGGAAAATAGCATTGTTGTCTTTATTCATACGGAGAACAATATTGAAAGATTAAGGACTCACCTCTACTGCTTCAGCCATTTCTTCCAGGCAGCTCAGGGGAACTTTATGATGATGCTTTTTAAATACTGAAAGAGAACAAGGGTGATTCTGAAATGAAACTTAAATTATGTGCCTGCAAAGTGTCATGCTTCATTAGAGACATTATTCAGTGAGAATGTTAAGCCCAACTATGAAGATCTTAATGGACTGTGAGAGATGCAAGTGAGTTTTAATTAAACCTAGCAGCAATTATTTAGCCCACACCTGAGACTAACCTGGAACTCGGACTGTAAAATGATGCGAATGGGCTGTGATTTGGGCTGCTACTGTATGATGGGTGAGGATGCTTAGTGCAGAAGGAAGTCTGTAAGCAGCTTCGGGGAAATGCACTTGATCTATACGCTGTAGACCCTCTAAACCAGGACCACAGCCTAAGCAAGAGTTTGTAAGTTCTAACAGTTGAATCATGATGATTACAAGAAGTAAAATCCTGACTACAAACTCTTAAAGCTACAGGAAGAGAGGAACATGTTTTCCTGGGTAGACAGCTCACTGATCACTTCCTTTGCAGAATTTCTTTGAACAAACATTGCTTATTCATGTTAAAAATGCACTGAAATCCATTATCATGAATTATAGTTTCACTGTTTTATCAATCATGTTTACTATATCCAAAAGGATATAAAAGACATTTATGAGAAAAATCAACGTACTTGACTTATCTGTGTCCACTGCTTCTAGCATTATTATTTTTAAAGAACATACAGTAAGGAGTCTTGCTGGACTAGAGCTGTGTATAAAACTGTCTGCCCTGAGTCATTTTTTTCCTTCCGTAGAAGCCACTGCCAATGGGTTTCAGGTCATTACTATGAATTGTAACAGTGAGTTCTTCCTGCAGCCTTGTGCTGTGGAGCTTACCCTTGATTCAATGGACATTACCTGAGAGATTCAGGGAACTGCCAACCACATTACACAGCCACCAATAAACTACTCCTATCTCATCTTGTTCATCACAATTGATTACAGTCCTTGCTCTAACCTGTGATCAAAAACAGCTGAGTTTATTACCACTGTGCTGAATCTGTATGGTGCCAACAGAAACCTATCAGATAAGCTCAAATTGGCATCATTTAGCCAAAGAAGTGGACAGTCACCTGACCTGACACAAAGCCTATAGTCTCTGGTCTATCTAATCTGACATCAGGGCTGTCAATCAGAGAAGCATAATGCTACTAATATCCATCCTTGCATGTGATTTCAATTACAAACTGACTATACATAGATCATACTCTTGATGGTGATGCTTTATGTTTTGTTTGAGCTTTTCATCATTATAACAAAAATAAGTTTGAAAGCTTCAAATCACTATATCCTTTGTCAAATGTGATGCTGTTAGGAAGTGGGGAATGTCATTGGAATTCTTTGGGCTGCCAAAGAGCTCCCCAATAAAGACATGAGAATTATTATTAATTATGAATGCTTAGTCTTAGCTTAGACTTGCCTCACTAGCTCTTTTAAGTTATTTCTATTCCTCTATGTTTTGCTTCAGGACTTTTACCTTTCATTCTGTGTGTCGTACTTTCCTGTTTCCTCCATTTCTGACTGGCTGGCCCCTAACATCTTCCTGTTGTCTCCTTTTCTTTCTTTCTCTGGAGCCTAAATTTCTCTTTCTACTTACTCTGCCTGCCGGAAAGTCCAGCCTATACCTCCTTCTTTGCTATTGACTGTTCAGTTTCTTATTATAGCAAACAGGTTCCTTAGGCAGGGAAGATAAAATAGCATCATGTCTTTACATAATTAGACAAATGCAACACATCTTTATATAGTTAAACAAATATTCTGCAACATGAAAATACATCTTTGCATAATTAAACAAATATTCTGCAATGTAAACAAATATATCACATCTTTGCATTGAAACATTCTACCAAAAGAGAGGGGAAATTTGCTATAGTTTGAAGACCAAGCAGACAACATGGAAATTCAGCTGGAGAGTCCATACTGTCTGCAATAACTTATCCAAGATCCTTCTCTCTGACCCAGCCATGAAATTTCCTGAGAAAATGTGGAAACAATTTTGGAGGAAAGAGTATCTTCAGGGATTGACTGACCTGATAGCTGTTCCTTGATAAAATGTTTGTAGATTTTATGAGAAAAAATAATGAAGAATTTTGTTATTTAAAAAATAATCAGTCAAAGTGTATCTTATCTGTCAATGTCGCTCATTATAAATGGTACTGGACTTAAGTATTTATTAGGAATGACTTACTAGGGAAAGCTGGGATAAAGTATTATCTTTTATTGGTGTAGATGGACATTAGTTAAAGGAATAATCAGGGAGTCAACAAGTTGAATTAGCTTCCTTTCAGCATAGCCATTTCTAGAGATAAGTGGGTGGGTGCAGGTGCCTTCTGAAATGCCTAACAACAAACATTCTGTCCCCAAGGCCCACTGGGTTACAAGAGAGTGTCAACTATCACAGATCTCCTCTGACTTCCACATGTGTGCAGTGTCTTGTGTGATCATGAACACTCTCATGGGGTGCACACAAACAAAGGATAGATAGATAGATAGATAGATAGATAGATAGATAGATAGATAGAT
>LOEQ01004868.1:7612-28203 GCA_001685075.1 Bramus lutescens | reverse complement strand
TCCCAAAGAAATACACAGAGGTCTACATTAATTATAAATGGATTGGCCTATTAGTTCAGGCTTCTTATTAACTCTTTCTTACAACTTGTATTAGCCCATTATTCTTGCACGTCTTATCCATGTGGCTTGGTAGCTTTTTCAGCGAGGCAGTCACATCTTGCTTGCTCTCTGTCTGGCCTACTCCATGTCAGGCTGACGACTGCAGACTGAAACTTCCCTCTTCCCCAAATTCTCATTGCCCTGCCTCTACTTCCTGCCTGGCTACAGGCCAATCAGTGGCTATTTAAAATACAAGTTACAGGGTATTGAGATATTTAATTTCAATGCTGATAATTTCTGTTTACTATAGAGGCCAATATAGGCACCAGACTTATTACTGAAATGAAAATAACTTTGATCAACCAAAATGGAATATTGTACCTGAAAAGCAGGTGAAGGGAAGTCTTAGTTTTACAGATTTTTTTCTTTATAAGCTTTAGGTTTACCTAAAGTAAATATAGTAAAAATATAACTAAAACTTAATAAGAAAAGGAAAAAATGAATCCTTGGTATATCCTGACAGGTATTAGAAGGAAGCCAAAATATAATACCACTGAAGCTGGATCAATGACTTTAAAAGTCTACACATAGAAACTTTCACTATGGTAAAAATGACGTTGGCTGTCTTTGACCTTAATAAAAATCACTTGAGAGTAAAAAAGCAAACATTATGTAGAAAAAGACAAAATTTTATTTACAAGTGTAACACTGTAATAACCTGAAAACTCAACATCAAGGTGGAAGGAAGCTCACATGGACTCTGAGCTAGGCTGTGCTAGATTAAGAGGCACTTTAGCTTTACCATGTGAAGAGTTGTAGCCCTGCTAAGACAAAACTTGGTGGGAAACACACATTCCTTTCATCAGACACAACACTATAAGGCTGGTGCTTGTTATTCAGTCACCAAATTACAATTCTGTTCATGATACCAAGAGTTTATAAATATGTAGATGTGGGTTCCCATCTGAGGGCAGAACTCAGAAGTGGGCACAGAGGAGGCATTTTGCCATTATGTTCTAAAACCCTGGGGAGGAAGTTCTGAAGATGAGGTCAAAAGAGATCTAGATAGTTCTGGGTCCTGAGAATTTAGTATTTACTGGTCTCTGAAGTCAGTGTCTAAAAAAGGCTGTCAGGAGAAGAAAATCTCACTGGAACTCTTCACGCAGTTGTCAATGTGATGTCAGTGTGGAAGCTGAGAAAGGGAGTGTGTGAAGAGTCTATTGGAGTCTATAAAATGCACAAAACTTAGCATACATTGAAAACAAAATTGTTCCAAAATGGAAAACATTTTATAAGCATTATTCATTTAATTTTTAAAAATGAACTGACCAATACCTCAGTTCTCAATGCAAAATATTAAAAGATAATAGAGGTGTAGGCTCGTGTGAAAGGGGATTACAAGAAATGAAACATAAGTGGAGACGGATGCTTGTTTTCATGTCTGCATGAAACTTAAAGATCACGCAGTTTTGAAATTTACAAAGATTCAAACATGTTTCCAATCTTGCTGTGACTCATACAATGAATGATGATTACAGCGATGTCATAGTTACTCAGAAGAAAGAATGTCAACAGTTCTGGAACCAGAGATGTAAAATAGAAAATACGGTAATAACAAAACATACAATTATTGAAGTCCTAAACTGAGGGAAGGAGTAATGATTTAAAGGTCAGGTAAATCCCTCCATTAGAATAGAAGAAAAATTAAATTTGCTTATCCTACATTAATAATCAAAGTATAAACATATTTCTTCACATCAATATAAGACAGTTTGGAAAAGAGAAATAGATGTGTGAAAGATACATGAGATAGATATAGCTCTGCATACATTTATATTGTGACAGAGTTGAGATGAAAAAAATACTTATAGTGAAGACAGCAAAATAGGATCTACACAGAACTGTTATCACATGTTATGGAGTAAAACGGCATACATTTGGCACATGAAGCCATATTAAATTAGCTACTAAAATTGGAAGTAGTCCAAATATATATACACACACATATATATGTTTATATATGTGTGTTTATGTCTTTCTATATATCTGAAGATATATTTGTGAGTAATTATATTTGTAACCAAATATATCTTTACACAGATGAAGAATCATAAAAAATAACATATATAGAAAATTATGAAAATGGGGTCCCGACCAAGAATAAAATACGCCTGATCTAGCTAATAGTAACACTAGAAAATGCATGAATGAAGCAATATTCATTCACTGAGTTTTCCTCAGGGGCTGTGTTTCTAGTGGGTCTGTCAGATCAGCAATCAACTGTGCAGGTATGATACCACCATGGTGAAGCTTCCTGGAAAAGCCATCATTTAACAAGGAACCATATAGACTTACATATAGCTAAAGGCCCAGAGATTTCAGAGGGGAGAGATGGAGAGAGAGAGAGGCAGAATTATATCTGTGTGCACATGCATATTATAGGAGAAAAGAGCACTTTAACTGAAGTTCACTCTAAACAAGTAGCTTTTAATCTAAACTATGAGAAATTAAAAATTTGGGAAACACCTGCAGGTGCAGAACAGTGTAAGCACTCCTGTGCAGTCTTATGGTGAGCTAAGGCATAGAGGGGTCTGAAGGCACTGAAGGAGGGATAGCTTTTATTAATTACGAACTAGTCAGCAGAAGAAATGTCAAATGTGTGACCTTGTATAGGGCATGATAAGGTAAATAAAACAAATACCACTGGAGTATAAATGCGCTGAACCAAAGATGGTTGAGCTAATTACCATTATTTATTGTTTTTGGTTATAGGACAGGGTTTACTCTGAAGACCACACTGACCTCAAACTCCACGGAGCTTTGCTTAACCCTGCTCCCAAGTGCTGGAATTAAAGTCATGCACCACCTCACGACATGTCACAACTTTTGTTTTAACTCTCAAGGAATTAAAAGAATAATATTGTTAGACTCTATTAAATTATAAAACAGAAAGCTACTTTAAGACTTGACTTGCCTTTAAAATACTGAAATAAAGCAGAGCAAATGTCAACTTTTTAACATTAAAAAGAGTTTTGTGAAATGGAAGATTATTAGGACAATTTCCATTAATCCTAATTTGAAAGATTATACTACACAGAGAAATGTCTGAGACATCTCTTTTGAAGGTGCAATTCAGTTTCTTGTCACGTAGCTTAATATTGATCTTGAGCTTTCTAAATGACTGTAAAATAACTGGAAAAGGAAGCTATATTAGTGTCTAAATAGTAGACTATTATATTATTAATTTTAATATTATTAAAACTTCTAAAATCTGTTAAAGCATAGTTACTATCTACAATTTTAATAAAGAAACTGTACAATAAAAAGATAGTGATGGCCACACAAGGAAATACGTAAATCTTGGAATCTTTAAAGACAAAATTTAAAAATAAGTATCACTGAATGTTACTCAAAAGGCTATGCCTTCGGCGCTTCTAAGTCCTCTACATGAAATTGATACAGAATTTATATTCACTACAAAAAGAATGATGCAAAAATAAATGTAATGAAGTGGAGCCTGTGTGTTGTGCATCTTCTGCCTTCAGCACTGTAGTGTACTTCACTAGTCAGTAGCTCCTTGGTGCTCACCGAATGCGTCACTTGTAATTTCTGATTCTACTTCCCTTAGAACTCGCTCCATCATCAGTATTTCTACTGATAGAATCACTTGTGTCCCCACAACTGTAACTCTTACATATTAGTGCTGTCAAAATATCTACATAGTGACTGTGGATGAGGGTCTCAGCCATCTGTAACTGGACTGTAACTCATTAGCTGTGTTACATTGATAGATGTACCTAATATTTCTGATTGTCGGTTCCTCAACCAAATAAATGTTATTTATTTAGGGTACTGGACAAGATGTCAAAAGAAGAGCTAAATTAATTTCTTATGTGTATATATAATATAAGAAAATTATTATATTTTGCAGGTAGCACATATCAAGTAAATACTAAGAAAATTCATGGCTAGCAGCTCTCCATATCTTTAATAAATATGGTTTAATAGTATATTGAAATTGTGAGTTGTTAAGATTATCATAATTTTAGAGAATAATTATTGATCATTTATTCTTTATTCAAGAACATAGAATAATCTAAAATTTTTCAAATCTAACTCAACTTAGAATTTAGGTTTGTCTATCCAACAACATTAACAGAGAGATGTAATGGCTCACAGTTATCACCTGGAAGTCGTATGCAGGATGGTTGCATGAGAACATTGTCAGCTTTAGACACATAGTAAGTTCCAGGCCAGCCTCGGCTACAGAGAAACAGCCTGTTTGAGAAGTCAAACAAGTAAAATCAAAACAGAAATATTAAGTTTTTACTAACACACAGTAAGAAGAGAAGTAATGTTTGTTTAATGAAGAAAAAGAACAAAATATTTAGCTCAGTTCAGTAAATGTATGAGATGTTGGATACAGGATAAATATATTCCTTTCCAAATAGAGTAACAATAATATTTATGAAGAACTCACTACAAACCAGCCTGTAAACTAAATCTATGTTTGATAAACCCAAGCTCTATCCTTTGATAATGATATTGCAAAAGAAATGATGAACGGCATTGCATGTATAAGAAGACAAATGCTTATCCATTGTTCTAGGGATGTAAGTGGAAGGTCCATGACTCCAATACTAGTAAATACTTCCAAAATCTCGACTCTGCATTTGTGTGCATGAATAAGTCACAGACTAACCTTTCCCAGTTACCATCAAGCACTTTTTGAGATAGGGACATCAACTGCTTAGAATCCACTATTTTAACTGGGATTCCCAATCAGTAAGCCCAAGATATCTACCATCTATCTCCATTATAAGTGTGCACCTCCACTTTTTTTCTCACATGGCTCCCGGGCACTCAGTTCGGGTGTTCATGCTTGTGTAGCACATTTAAAGCATAAAATATTAAAAACAGTGTTATCTTGTGTGTAAAAATTATTTGATAGTACTTCATGATACCCTTGACTTTGCTGTTTTAGCTACACAAGCTCAAATATTTACTATCAAACACCTCACGTTAAAAATAGATTTCTGTCTAACCTTATATTAGTGTGTTGGGTGCCCTCAGCCTGTGGGTAATAAAGATGCAGTAACTGGTTTGTAAATGAACACATCTTTCTGAAACACCTCCAACAATGCCTAGGAAATACTTTTACGTACTTGACAGTGGAGGAGCTGTTGGCACAGCTGTAAATGGAAAGTGAAAATAACACATTACAATGATGGAGGGCTCATCCTTCATGTCACAGCTAGCTTTATTCTCTAAAGGTTTACTTTATGTGTTTAAAGATTTCCACGCAGAAGTAGCCTAATTTGAAGAAATTATTTAAAAGTACCTTTTTAAAAAAGTTCTAGCACCACGACATATATCTGGTCAGAAGAAAGGCATGAATCAGATTTATTCACTTCACTTGGCATCAAGTAATCTTTTGGTGCACGTTATTCAATAACTAATTTCTGTACACCAGTCCCGGGGAATTTATTCCCCATGCTCAGGTTTCTGGCCTGCGATAATTTAGTATTTATCTTCTCATAATGGACATTCTCCATATGTAGAATGTATTATACATAGCAAATAGAATCATCTCAGAAATTGTGCATTATCCAAAAAATGATTTTATCCTTGATATAGCCTAAACAAAGATCACAATTACAACTTCTAGACATATTAAGCGAGGAAAGGGACTGTTGGTCCAAGGGCAGTGACAGGATAATTGCCTTAAAGGAAAACAACGTTTTCGACAAATTCTAAGATGGACTGAAAATTGATCACTTAGCTGCTGAGTCATGAATTGGAGAAGCTTCCTAAAAGGTTTTTAATTAAGCAAGGTGTAAAAAATGCACATAGAATGGTTAAGGTTATATCATTTAAGAGAAATATATGCAAATTGGTTGTACTTGCCTTAAGTGTAAAGCAGTAAATGAGCCGGGGGAATCAGGAAGGCAGCGATTTACATTGCATTGCACTTTATATGGCACTGGGACTGTCCCAAGTGCTCTGCCTCACACACAGCAGTGGAAAACAAATTTAGTAGAGGAAAACACTCAAGCATACATATTAGTTGATTATGGAAAATCATCCCTTATCCACAGTATGAACCAAGAGACTACGATTACTGAAAGTCTCATACAATTTGGAACTGGGTTTGATCAGGAAAGAAAAATATCTGTTACTTTATTTAAGTGCATGATGCTTAGATTGACAAGGACAATTTTATAGTCAGAACCAAATACAATATCTTGAAAATCAGCCCACCAGTGAATTTTTAAGTTACTGTAGGAAAATAAAATAGATACCTGTGCTTCCTGGAGCAGAAGTCCTAGACCCAGGGGTCAGTGGTGGCTGTGATGGTCTGTGGACATGAACTCAGAGTAAAGCCAGTGACTGTGTCTGTTTTACTTACTTTTATTTTCCTCATCAATGTGCACTTGGCACATCAAAGTAAAAAAGGTAGTCTAGCTGGCCAAGGCTGGTGATGCATGGTAGATGAAAGGAATGGAGAGTGTTGTCCCCCCTGCAACTGAGTCCTGGAAACTTGACTTGGTGATGAAGAGGGAATGGAGAAAGGGCAGATACACAGCCCCTGGAACAGATTTGCTCTGACGGAGTAGCAGCAGAAGTAGCAGCCATGAAATAATCTATTTATGTATACACCTTATTCAAGCAGTGTGTCTACTTTGTACAGCTTAAGAAGACAGGTTTGGCTAATCTAGCTAAGAGGTCCCAGACACCTGTTCATAGTTTCTGCATATGCTGTTTTAGCTAAAGGTCAATCATTCATAACAGCCGTAATTGAACCAGAGAAGGGCTCTACCATTCCCTGAGCCTGGGCTGGGAAAGCTTTTCCATTCCTATTTGTCTGAGGCATTGGGATCTTTACATGACTGTGGTCAAGCCCACAGCACACTTCACCCACTCCCCACAGGAGAGAGACTGAAGAAATGGTAGAGAACATTTAACAAAAGATTGAAAACTATCTGAGACACAGTGAAAAGATTTGTGGCTTGCAAGAACACACATGATAAACAACTTGTGAATTTTACTTGACACTGCTTCTCCATCTATATGGGTCTTTAATATGCAAAGATTCTTATGCACTATGTTCTTTATATTTTTCCCTCTCTCCCACCCTTTCTTCCTCCCTCACCACCTCCTCATTGTTTTGACACTGGTTCTCATTATGTAGCATGAACTGGCCCCACATTCACTGTCCCTCTCTTTCCCCCAGCCTTCGTAGTGCTAGGATTACTGGCGTGAACCATAGGATGCAGAGACTTCCTGCTCATTTCTCAGCCTCCCAAATACAAATAATCACACAGAAACTGTATTAAATACAACACTGTTTGGACAATAGATCATTCATATTTCTAGCTAACTCCTACATCTTAAATTAACCCTTTTCTATTAATCTGTGAATCACCATGAGACTGTGGCCTACCGGTACTGTTCTAGCTGGCAGCTGGCATCTTTCTCCTTTGGCAGTTTTGCAGCATCTCTTTGACTCTGACTACTTTCTCTCTATATCTCTGTTCAAATTTCCTGCCTAACTTTACTCTGCTAAGCCATTGGCCAAAACAGCTTCTTTAATAACCAATGTTAATAAAACATATTGATAGCATACAGAGGGGAATCTCACATCAATTCTCAACTTCAATTCCCTAAGGCATTGTTGAATTGATGCTGTTCAGGATTTGGGAAAAAATAAATTAGATATTCCACAATTATATTGTTTATATACTTACATATATATATTTGTCAAATAAAGTTTAGAGCTTCTTCCAGGGTTAATAAATAATCCCCACAGTATATTTGCACACTTACATACATCATGTCATATTTGAGAATATTGTCTTATGTGTGAAATCATGACTAAAATAACATTTTGTAGTCTATAAATACCAGAGAAAAATTCTAACATCAAAACTATGTTTATCATGCTTTCTGGACAACTTACCTTTTCACAAAATAGTCATAAAATAGTTCCACTTATAAATGAGTTTTAAAATGCCTCTTTCAAAGCAAAAACACAAGCTGGCTTCCTTTATATACAATGTACAATCGGTAGACCTTTTTCTGGAAGATTTGTGTCTGATTATAATACACACACAGTAGAAACGGCAAGACATGGCAAGCCCTTGCTCAACTGACCTACTATGTATCACCATAAAAAATTCAACCTCTTGAGAGCTTGAGAAGCTTACATTAGGACTTGTAATCGCCACTTTTTGATTTACCTTCTCACATCCCTGCTGTATCTAAATTCAGTCCTTATCTTTGCATAATAAAGTGTATTTTTGAGATGCCTATAATTAACTAAACTGATACTCTGCAGAATGAAGTTTTATTGAACTACATTATTGGAAAAGTGCTATTGTGCTCTATTCACAGCTAACATAGAGCAAATATTTAAGAGAATTGCAGTACTATTCCATATAGTTTAATGCAAATAATAAAGAAATAATTACATCAATAGGAAGTATTCTAAGCCAGCAGTTGACAATGCAGCTTTAGATTAAAATAAGAAAAAAATCTTGCTGTTTAAAATACTGATGTAATGATCTTGAATTGCCCTGTCCTCCTGGCTCTGAATGTCTGTTATTGTCACTCAATCTTGGAAGATTTCTGTGTCCTCTTTAACAAATAGGGCCCTCGGACCCATCCTGTGTCTCCCATTGACCATTAGCTGTAAGTTCACAAGTGACAATAAAGCAACATTAAGCTTGATATCTTTGTGGCTTTCCATCTAGCAACCATTCGGTAAGACAGCTTTATTTTAAGAATAGCTATTGAGAATCTTAGGTTTGGAGCTAGTGAAATGGCTCCATGGACACGGGCACCTGCCACCATACCTAGTGGCCTAAATTGGATTCCCTGGACTCACAAGGTTGTAGGAGAAAGCCAACTCCCGCAAGCTGCCCTCCAACCTCTGCCAACATGAAATGGCAGGTTTGTGCTTCGTGCATGCACATGCTCCCGAGAAAAATTAATGAAATGTAGTAAAACATTCAAACAAGAATCCTGGCTACTAGACTGTGGTGATAGATATCACATGCAGGGAGTTGCTATATAACTAGAAAGTGCTACTATAAATCTTTCTGCAAAGAAATAAATAAAATAAATACTTTCTTCCTTATTCCCAGTCTTATTAGACTTTTAGAAACTACAGTTTAATGAACTATAATTATTGAAGATTATCTCTAAATTTCAAAAACTTTTTTGTACAACTTCAAAATACTGAATGGCTCCTTACCTAATAGAAGCTTTTGAAACTGAGAATCAGTCACATAAATTTTGATTGACCCACTTATCACTTAAGAGTATGAGCACAAGCTGTTTTTGTTTGCTTTTCATATTAATTTAGTGGTATTTGTAACTGCCTGACTAGCATACAAAACACTTCGTGTTTGAACACAAGTATATATATGCATACACAGCCATCCACAGACACAGCATTTCTCTCCCCACCCCTCTTTCACACACACCACACACACACATGCACACACATGCACACACACACATTTCCAACTTGCTGAAATTCTTGTAGAAAAGATGACAGTTGCTACAATTAGCTTAATTAAATATGTAGTATTTCCAAATTGTTGGGTTTTGTATTTTTAAATATTAAAAAAATTTCTGAATTATAGCTGACCAGTTTTTAAGTGATATTTTGTCATATGTGTCATAGGAAAAACAAAAAACTCTTCCAGTGGCATAAGTAATCCTGAGGATAGAACATAAACAATGGCTCACCCGAGGTAAGGCTCCACGAAAGGCAGTGCTGGAAAACACGTCTTTATCGCAATCATAGAAGCTAGAACTCAGAGACTGACCTCTTACAGCCAAATATCTATTCACTGCAGAAAACAAATAAGACACAAGTTGCTGGCAATTTTGTGGAATTTACCACTTTTAATGGTTTTATTTTGTATGGGAAGTCCAAGTCTCAATTTTAAGAAAACCTTTAGGATTTGTACCCAATCAAATGTGTGTCCACAGCACTGTGAATGTGTAACTAAGGAGTCTCTGAGCATCTGCAGAATGCAGCCGCTAGCACCGCCTACAGGATAAGTGCATAGCAAATGACAAGTTAACCCTCAACCTGTATGTGGGACTTGTCCTTCAGGTATTTAAGAGATGAAAATCCACATTCAGGGAACAGACCAGCCAGAACACTACATTCCCAAATCTGTAGCATGTCTCCTGTTCTTTAAAGGGCTCAGATAGTTGCTGCAATTTACTGTGTTTAGTATGCATAAATTATAAATTCATATTCCAGATCCCCCACACCCATTTCTTCTCATTTCACTGTGTTCTCTCTCTTTCCAAGTCTTTGAAATAATTCTTTCCAGGGAGTGGTGTTCCAGGTGCACATGTGTGAATCCCTATGGGATGAGAAGCTTCCTAATGAATTGCAAACATACCTGTTATTCCCTCCCCCCAAAAATAAATGTTGTCTTTAAAGACTTGTAGGAGGAAATCTTTCTTAACTTGTAATATCAGATAAATACATGCTTTTCCTCAGTTACCAGTCAGTTTTTGTCTTAAAATATTTATGAGTCCTCAGTGCATATATCATTACTTTTTTTCATCTACTCATCAGTTTACTCAAACACATGATCAGGTCTGTCACCATAGACCAATAGTCTCAGCTATTGAAAGGTCTATGCCAGAGGGTCAATTGAACTTATAATTTCAAAGTTAGCAACATAATAGATTCAGGAAAAGAAAGATTTATATTTTTAACTCAAGAAAGAAAATAGTAACTAACAGAAATTATTTAGGAAGATATTTGGGAAATAAAAAAGGGATGGAGGAAGAGAAGAAGCTGAGGAAGAGGGAGGAAGGGAGCAAGGAAGGAAGAGATGAGCACTGACATTCATGTGTTTATACCTTACAGTTATGAGGTGTGTATTAATTACTCATAAATATGGTTGTGCCAATTCTGATATTTCAGGCTCATGCACCCATATAATGGCCCAGAAATCCAAGACCTATGGCAAACTTTCCCAAGTCAACACAATTAGACCACAGTCTGTTTCCTTTTCTGAATTACTGTTACCCAGCTCTGTTTGGAATGCAGTGTACATAGAGACAAGCCAGAGAGACATTTATCTTCTATCTGGCCAGAGTACAAGGCATCATTTGTGCAGAATCAACCGTCTGTCATCTGGGGCTGTCAGTCATATCACTTATTGTAGGCCTATCTTTGCATGCAAAGGTTTCATGATCATATAATCTGCAGTTGTAATTCCAGCTCTTGGTTGAGTTTTGTGTTTCTTAGTGAGGAAGCTCAGATCAGAGGCCAACTTTGTAGCTCCTGGGTTCTGGATCACAGACCAAGTCTCTTACTTGTCTGATAGTCATGTGGTTTATAGTAGTTTCAGTAAGAGTTCTTTATGGTTTAAAATTCAAACTGCGGTTTCGGAACCATGTCAGTGGAATCTGTGTATTCAGGCTTCATGTCAACAGCAGAACAATGAAGCCTACACTTATGAAAATTGTCACTGCTCACTTCTCTCTTTGATACAAAAATGTAAAGATTATTTAAAGGATAAACATCCATGCTGAATGATTGGCTACTGAAAGATTTCCAGATTTCTTGAGAAATTCCAAAATGTGCTGTTGGCTTCAAGCTAGGCTTGGTGAGCTTTAACCCAGTTTATCCCAGCCACAAGGTTTGCCATGTAATTCATGCTTCTTGAAATCAAACAGAGCCTTGTGGGGGGGAAAGCAAAACAAAATAGCAAAACAAAAACAAAAACTGAAACACTTAACTTTTTATTTTTTCTCTGCATTTAACTTTCAAATGAATTCATGACTGAAACATGGCTGTCTACTTTCTCTCTCAGTGGGAGAGACTTTGGATTCATGCAGGAGTTGGCTAAAAAAAACTACATCATAAGGAGTTTGGTGTGAAATTGCCCCCACACCCTCCTACTCAACAGCACCAGCCTTTAGAAGCATACTGACCAAAGCAAAAGATAAGACCACCAGATGTGGCTGCTTGACCACAATCCAGAACTACGAGCCAAAAATTAATCGTGTCTGGGCTTGGGAACACCGATCAATAATAGAGTGTTTACCTAACCTGTAGAAGGCCCATGCTTCTATGCTTAGCCTCCCCCAAACCAAAGCAAGATGAAAATAAGAACATCTCTGAACATTAAAGAGTGGTTATAACTGAAAAATCTCTATTTGGCTTTGTAACGTGAGTGCTGTGGTTCTAAGGAAATAGCGAACCACGGGCAACTCTGTGAGATGCCTTGTGTTGTGTTCCCACTGATGCCCAGTGACCACACAGAGCAGAGTGTGGTCATTTGGGTCACTGCAAGCTCAAGCTAAGTATTCTGTGGCTTTCCTTTCTTCGTGTTTAATTTCTACGCAATCTCTGCACTTTAATCTCCCATATAGAGGTTCTAATTTAGAATTGTTGTCTATTAAAATGGCTCACCAGCACGGCAACTGTAGTTCTCTGAGCGAGGGACGTCAGGATTAACACACAGCACAACTTCAGGTTATGCAGGCAAGCCATTATTCTACTTTCTCACACAGTATATAGAGCCCTCAGCAGGGGAGGCTGGGCCAGCAAAAGCAGGAAGCTCATCACCACAACTCACATGGCTTGTGGTAAACATCCTTAAAATCATTGCTGAGAACAACAGATTGTTCCTGTTTTCGGAACAACCAACAACAAGAGTGCAAAACAGGTCAAGTGGGGGTGCAAAGGCCTCAAGGGACCCATCATTAAAATATTCTTTTTAACTCAATAAGTCAACTGAAAATGCTAGATAATGCATATCAAAGAGTTGGCATAACTGTGGGAAGCATGTATGTTTTATAATAAGCATTTAATAGTCAGACTAAATACGTTGATATCCACGCAGGTTATGTCTTTTATAAATTTGTGAGTTTGATGAGAAAGAACAGTCCCTGAAAATATGCCAGAGCCCTGGGACACCTGCTGCCTCAGTATGTGACTTCTGCTTGTCCTTCCGGGCGGCGAGCCCAGAGAGGCAACTTTAAACGTTTGTCATACTTTTACCTTCTTATTGAGAGCACTTTCCAGACAGAAAAAAGATACAGGCTGTATTGCAAAGAGCCAATGTTCATGCATTTCAAGATATGAGCCATATGCATGTGTGCCTCACATGAACACATACAAGTGCAACATGTGTATCAGCCTGTGTTAATGAAGCTCACCAAGAGACACACATTATTCCTGGCAGATATCCACAGAAGCAATCTTGAAGGAGACATGTTTATGGTCAAATGGAGACGTTTCCTTTCTTATGTAAATACTCAGTTTTTCTTGTTTTTCAATAATGACACCCTTCCTTATAAAATAACTTATCTAGATTGTTCTTTCTCCTCTTTCTTGCTACTGTGTAAAAAGCCTCCTTATTCACCATGTAGCAAAGCATCCAGTGGAAATGTCTCAATTTTTCCCTCATTCTACTCTCTACCCACCCTTATATCTTCACTAAGTCTGAGTCCTTCATCACTTTGTTTGAAAAATATCTAGTTATGAATTTAAAATTAAGGAAATCATTTTTGATTAAAATATCCAAGCCTTCATGTAATCACAGCGACTAGGGAGGCTGAGGTGGAGAAATGGAAGACATGATGGACCTGGGCTACATGGTGAGTTCAAGGGCAGCATGAGCAAATGAATGACATCCTGACTCAAAATTTAAAAGTGATGGAATGACAAGGCTACCTCACTGTTATATACTGCCTCAGCACAAGCAAAGCTCTGGAGTTAATACTCAGGACTCTAAAAGAGGATGAAGACATGTACAGAACTAGTTGCTTCCTCCTCCACATCCATCCAGTAGATTATCTTGATTGATTTAATCAGTTGTTAGGACAGTACACAGTTAACTTGAGGCTCCAATTTGTAATTACATAAAACATAGTATTTATAGAAGAAAACCTTTAAAAATTCATTTATGTACGCTAGAAAGAATGGCAGAATATTTCTAAAAAGCATGTCTTATCATGGAAACATGATGCTGTAGACCTCAATCCTGAGACAGTATTTATCCAAGAAAATAAACCATTATTTGCAAGTAACTATTCTCAAAATCATGACACTGTTCAGACTAATTTATAAGCAGGGAGATGATGTCCGTAGGTGATGTGATGAATACATCATTAAACAGCAATTACATACAAATTGTCCACTTCAGGACCACTTTCTTTTAGGACTGTTTTCCATCTGTGCAAATGTAATATAATTTAGTGAAAGGCAAAAGACCCAGCACTACTGTCTCATATACACATAAGTTTCAGTAGTTTTAATATGCCAGGACTAACCAAAATAGATGAGTATAATTAATTCAGAGGTCCCCTTTTATCCCTCCATAAAATGAAAGAACATGACGTTCACATCCACTCTCACAGAAAAGAACATTTCATAACCTCATTATATCCTGCTAGAGCACAATGTCTCTCTCATTTTGCAAACTCATGCTTTGCCTTACACAGCACTGTAGCATGGCAGCTAATGAGGTAGCAGGCTGGACATGCGCCACCCCAACAACTGTGCGTACCTCGCTGTGAAGGACAGCTTTCCTCACTGAAGCATCAGTATGTAGCCAATAGTATTGAGAAATGATCATTATGTGCAAATAATGTATTGTTTAGTTTCCTTCTGCATTGACAACGTAGAATGCACAGTAAATAGGCAAAAAGAATGTGGTATTGTTGTGAAACTTGTATTTTATATTGGGTGATTATAGATTTATTTATTAGACCCTCCCAACACGAAAAATTAACCAAAGAGTCGTTGTCAGGATAATGATAGAAAAATAAGTAAAAACTTCCACGGTACTTTTAAGTTTTTGTTTCTTTTGTACATGACATCTAAATGCTGTGTTGTGTTGACAGATCTGGGAAATTTTAGTGGCCGGACAAGAAATGCAGTCTCTGTGAGAGAAGGCCAGGGGGTTGTTCTGATGTGTTCCCCGCCACCTCATTCTCCAGGTACAGTACCAGTCTTCCATGTTACCACTAGTCTCGTGTGCTATTTCTTCATTCTCTTAGACTGTGCGACAGGGGACCACGGCGGCTGACATGCGCTTGGCGGTCATGACGTGTACCGGCGTGCATGAGTAATTACTGATCATACACCTTACATAGCACTGTTCTTCTGTGATACTATTGTTTTCTTCCCATTATGCCAACTACTGTCATTGTGCCTTTGACACCATTGATGAGCAATATATGGCCCAGAGTGCAAGAGCCATGAGAAGTGCAAAGGCGACTGATGTGACTACAGAGTCCCTTGTTTCACAATGGAGCTCCGTGGGTGATGGCATATGGTGCTCTTTGCCACAATAGAACCAAACTGCTAAGTTTTGAACAAAGCTATAGTTACCTTAGTTCTTGCTTATCAAAGTGAGGCAAACAAGTAATTACCTTTTGAAGTTGTCTGGGCTACAAATCATTATACACTGCTTTGCCAACTTGCTGCTAACCTACTCATTTTGTTCAAGTCCAGCAGTTAGAAATGTGGATCTCTTTGTATCTCAGTATGCCCTCGCTGGAAAACAACTTAAGAGAGTCTGACATCAATTAATGTGCAGCCAGATGGTGAATTCTCAAAGCTGCTGTAAGGAGTCTGGCTTTGACTCTAAAGGAGAGTGGATGTGAGTCTGTTCAAGCTGCCAGACCAAAAGGCTACCGATGGATGGCTGAACCAGCAGGGATGCTTTTATAGCACTGGCTGGTAGAACCCTAATGAGAGGGTGGGTATGGGTAGGTTCTGTTGAGGGCCTTGTCACTGATTTGTAGGTGACTTTCTTGCTGTGTTTCTGTATCTTCAGTGTGAGAAAACACTAGAATAGACTAAGGGACAGAGGGTAGGTTTAAGCCACCATCTGATTGCATACGGTTCCTCCACCTTCTTCCTGATTTGACCAATGAGCCTCAAGTACCTGGGGACACAGCTACCCTAGTTGTCCCTCAGGCCTGTCTCTCTCTACAGCAGGCATAGGACCCCACCCATCCTTCACAGCCACACCTTTCTAGCACAGCCTTTCCTAACCTGCAACATTTGAGTTCTCACTCCACTGTTCTCATTTTCACCTCTGCTTTGTTTCCCCCACAATGCTCATCATTTAACTTAGTGTATAACTGTATTTACTTGGCAATGGTCTTTTCCATTATCCTCGGTTATAATGTAAATCCCACCAAGACAGAAATTTTGTAGGTTTTGCTCTCTCTTACATGCACACATCTGAGACACATATTGGCACTGAATTGGGGCTGAAAATGTTAATAAATGGATCTATACATGTGTTCATGGATGAAAACCATGAGTAAAGGTTGTGGGCAGAAATGACTATCAGGGACCTGGGTATAAGAGAATAAGAATAACGTCAAGATTCGTATATTAAGCAAGTCTTTCTGGTCACTTCCATTTCTGATGTTTTGTTTTGTAAATGAAGACAACTGAGAAACAGAAAAGGGAACTCAAATCTGTATGTAGCATTGGTATAAAAACCACATTATAACATTTTATATTCTCACCAAAGCAGGTACTGTAACCTGAAATGTTAGAGGTCATTGTTGTTGAGAAATAGAAATTCTGTTCTGGGGCCATGCTCCTTTCTCTGGGCGGAGCACTTGGAAAATGCCTTGGGAAAGTATACTCTAAATAATTGCTGCAGAGTCAGGTCAGGGACAATAGGCACCCAGGTTGGGGCTCTGTGGCACCACTCACAAGCTCTGACTTCATCAGCTGCCTTGGCTTTGAAGACATGAACTTAGAGCTGTGAAATCTGGAAATAACCTGATGTGTGATCGACATCTCAAACCCACATTCCAGTCTCATTCAGAGCGTGATCCAGGCACTGGCAGGGCATGCACTTCAGTAGCTCTCATTCAGGTTTGTTCTCTTATTTTCCTTCTTTGTTTCAAATCCTTTTGTTTCTGTTACATTTAGGAGAATTTTGTTTTGTGAGATAAAGTATCAGAATTAAATATGTCATGATTTGTACCTCTCATAGGAGGTTGGAATTTCTTTCTTGCTATGAAACTCACCATGTTCCAATTTATATCCCCAGTATGCAGCGCAGTGCCCAGTGCTCGAGTCATTTCCTACCTCATTCCAGCACTGATGTCTCAGAGTAGAGCAGTGACCATGATTCCCTGGGAGCTCTAGCAAGTGAGGAAACAGATCAGCCATCAGAGAGGATGCAGGGTCAGAATATCTCAAAGGTCTCTTTCTTATCCCCTCAAAAGATTTTGCAAAGCACATTTTTCTTTGAATTTCAATGAAAACTATGATACATTCTTTTACCAAATTCTCCTTTTATGCCCAAGAGATGATCATGCAAACATGTCTTGTAACATGTGAGGAAAACATCTTGCTTACATGCTCAGCTGGTCACTCCTCTAGAAGGAAGCAATTATCTACTGTTAAACTCATCTTTCCAAACTGATTTTTATTTAACAAAACTAAACTTCTGTTTGTTTAAACATTTTGTAATTCAAGGTATTATATAGAGAAGGGAACATCTATATAAAAACATAGAAAAGAATTCCTCCTAAATAGTACCTTTAAAATTAGTTGTTTTGATTAACTGTTGTTTACGGTTTTTAGAAAGAAGGTTTTGTTCTGTATCCCAAACTGACACCTGTGGATATGTGCAGGACGTGTGCAGGATGTATGTGAGGAGGGGTTTGTAGTGTGTGTGTGTGTGTGTGTGTGTGTGTGTCTGTACCATTTCCCTGGCCAGCTACAAATTGGCTAGCCTTCAACTGACAGGATCTTCTTGCTGATGCTGAGGAAGAGCTTGGATTGGAGGTATTTGCCACCACCTTGTCCCTGCTAAAGAAAGCACTGATTGCTATTGCTTCTCAAGTATATTGTGGTTTAATTATGTGCAGAAATACTCGAAAGCTTACACTGAGACCTAAAATTTCCAGGAGAAAAAACAGGAAGCTGCACAGCCTCAGGAAATAGCTCAGTTGGTGGAGGGCTTGCTGAGCATCCTCGGGGCTCATTATTATATCTCAGGACCACGAATAAAAAACTTAAGTCTATAATGAATGTATATTCAAATATGCCACACTACAGTACAGTAATCACACTGTCCTCATTAATGGCTGTGGTTTAGAAGTTAGCATCCTCATGGTACTGATGATGATTCAAGCTGCAGAAACATTAGATGAAGGACCACAGTTCGCTAATTTAAATATTAATATTTCATTTGTTGAGACTATATGCATAAAATACTATTTGTATTTAATATTTTGAATATATTTTCTTTATATTTATTTTTAATTTAATACATGAATGCAATAGAGTTAGATAAAAATACATCCTTCCTACCCTATCTCCAACTCCTCCTTGATCCTCTACCATATCCTCTTCCTAACTTCATGTCTTCTTCTCCCCTCCCCTCCTCTTCTTTTTCTTCTTCCTTCCTCTTTCTACTCATCCTCTTCCCACTGAATCATATTAGTGCTGCCCATACACACATCAGCATGGGACCATACAGTAGAGATTGGCCACACCTCTGAAGAAAGATACATCTCCCTCCCTCAGCAGCCATCACCCACTCATGGCTCCTCAGCTGCTTCAAACATATTTACTCTCAGCAATTTTCTGTTCATTCATTAGTCAAAGTAATTTTGAAAGTAAAAGAAAACATAAGTCTCTGGCCAGTGTCTTAATTAGTCCAAATTGAAGATGCTGGCTAATGAAAAGTTTAGTTAGACTGTGAATACAGCCAGTCTTAACTATAAGTAGGTACTCCACGCTGCCATATGATAGCAACAATCTTGAATTCTAGGGCATATTAGCACAGAGATAAGGAGGTAGCTAAGGGATTGAGTAAGATTCCTCAGGCAGAATTTTTAGGGTATGATTCGCAAAAGAAGTAGGCTACGATTTTTTTTTATTTTAAAACGCTATAAGGACAAAATAGTATTGATTAGAATGTTTCTAAGATACAAACTGGTTCAGTAGCTGTTGAATGTAGGCAGAATTGAAAAATTTATGCGGCATAGTATAAGCATATTGCTAGTAGTATCTAAGATTGCAGTTTCTCTTCAACTGATTATAAAATTAACTGTTCAGGTGGGGTAGCTGCTCTAGTACTTTGATGACTGGGTTGTATTTATCAAGCCTGGTCAGTGCAGGAGCTCCAAAAGTTGATGCACCTTCTAAATGACCAGAACTCAGTGGGTCTGCAACACAAAAGTTGAGGAGCTAAGTGAAGGTTGTCCAGGTGCAGCCTCTGCTTAGCATCTTTGCAGAGGTGCTACCAACGTCTGGGGAAAGAAATAAGAAGAGCATTAAAGTTGAAAATCTCAGTTCAGCAGACAAGATGCTAAGTAGGAGCCACGCCACAATGTCTAAAAGCCCTTTCAGGCAGAGAGGAAGAGTAAAAAACCATTTACTTCCTTTTATAACTATCTATATTCTTTTTCTTCTCTCTCCTAACACCATGACCCATTTAGAGGTCTTTTTTTTTATCTGAATCTATCTTTATTGCAGACCTGTAATTATTTTTCGACAAAGAGCTCACATTTGAACAACAACAAAAAAAAAAGCTAAGAGTCATGGCTAGGACCAACTCCGGCAATGCCTGTTGGCTCCTCCCAGTCCAACATGGATGGAAAAGCTGTGTTCATTGCCTCTTAGAACCATGCACATTACCCCAGCTCCAGGATCGCAGCGGGTCTTTGTCACCCTTAAGCAATTTGTAACACACTGCTCACAGACCCCATTTAATTGTTCAGCCTCTTGAAAGAGCCAGAGCTATTTCCACAACTAGTATGAAACAGTAAGCCCTCCCTGAAGAAGCTTCTGCCAGTGCTGAATCAGGAAGACCTCTCTTAAAGGAGCTGCAGCCACCAGCAAACAGAGCCCATTCAGGGGGGAAAATGCAACTTCCAAGAAGTTGCTCTAAGCTCTGTGTTTAGGGTCTAGAATTTTTTAAAGCTCTCTCAGGTTTTATGTGGATATAGTCTGCCAATTAATTGTAGGTCTTCGATGGGGTTGAAGACTAGATCGTCTTAGTTACTTTCCTCTCATGACTTAGCCAAGCCATTTCTAATATAAGACTTAGAGTCCTTAGGATAGGATAATTATTGAAACATTCAGCATATGTTTCTTGCTTGATATTGTTTATGTTTGCTATAATTCTAATTGTTAGACTTGATATTTATTCTTATTGTATATAGTTTTGTATTAAGCTTTGAACTCTCTTATTGCCTTATTTAGACAAAAGGGGGAGGTGCTGTGGAAACTCCTTCAGCCAATAGATTTTAAGATACCAGCCCACTTGGGGATGGTCTCTTGTACTATAAATGTAGATGAAAAGCTTGCTTGGCTGCTGTATTTTGTTCCTGTTCCCTTCTCATGCAGAAGACTGTGATCTGTGAATCTACCCCTAAATAAAGAAATCTTTATTATACTCAATTCTGAGCTAGTGTTGGACTACTTTACAGCATCCATCTATATTCCTCCACCAGTCAGTCCTCCCTCCACTAGTGAGTCCTCCACCCACTAGCCAGTACTATCTGCAACA
>LOEQ01004867.1:240748-253162 GCA_001685075.1 Bramus lutescens | reverse complement strand
AGTGCTTAAATGAATACAATTTGTGTTGTTATTTCGGGGTATAAGCTAGCTGTGTGGGAGCCAGGCGGGACGAAAAGCAGGCCTGCTTACCTAATAACTACACAGTAAGAGTTCTTAACCACTGAACCCTCTCTCTAGTCCCAGATATTGAGGTTTCTAACATTCTTATGAATTGCCTTATGGTATGTAAGTTCTTTAGGAATACAAATTTAAAAATGTCTGAAATTACTCACCTATGTACTTCCCCTATTTGTCTATTTAGACATTTCTACTTAAACCCAATGTTATCATAGGCCTAGATCTAAAACTTGGTTTCTGCTTACTATATTCTTGGACAGCTCCCAGTTGTATTAATAATTACTAATGAAATATATGCAAATACATTAGTGCATAGTGTTCTCCCCATGACTCTAACATGGTACATCTTGCTTTTAACTCCTAATCTGAGAATCACAGGTCTGTTGGAAACACCTAAGCCTTGAGTTCAGACCTTAGGTTCAAGAGAGTTGGAAATTAGAATGTGTCTATACAGAACCTGTAGTGAAAGTTGAGCTCTGCATTCCAGAAAGAAACATGTGGCTCAGACTTCCCAGATATGAGAAAAGAATCCAAATGCTAACAACAACAAAAGTCCACTCTGTCAGCAGCTGCAGCAGCTTCCTGCTGGAAAAGACTGGCAGGGTAGATGCCCCATGGAGTGACTCCATAATATTGGTGAGGGACTACAGCTGGGCTGAGTGTCACTACTGCAGCCAATCCAGCTGTGTAGGGGTCCATCCCTGGGGGAGCAGTGCTGATGATGTATGGGTTGGGGACAAATGCAGTAGGAGCTAATCCGATGTGAGGCTGGTGGACTGTTGCAAGGACATTCTGCTGCTCTCGGGCAGCTGTCAACTGCTGGACAGCAAGTATTTGACCAATCAATCAATCAATCAACCTGAAAGTTATATAACAGCAGACAATGTTACCATCCAGGAATTTAATAACTTTTTTGCTTATACTATGGATTGTTTTCTGCAAGGCTTATATGTTTTTTTTTGATACATCCATTTATTGGATATTGGAACTCAGTTTTCCTTTTCATTTTATATCCTTATGGGATCTTTGATGGAGTTAAAGAACAGATAGTTATAGTTTTCTTTAGTTATTATAAAATATAAAGCAGATATAAATATTGTAACTATAATTCTTGCTTGATACCTGTTTAATTATATGTAATTTTACTATGTTAAAGTTAAAACCTTCCCTTTTATTTAAATATAAAATGGGAAATGGTGTGCGAAGACCTTCTGTATAGGTGTTGCTTTTATTGGTAAATGAATAAAGCTGTTTTGACCAGGGGCTTAGCAGGAAAACTAAACTGAATGCTGGGAGAAATTAGGAGTCAGGGAGAAGCCATGTAGCCACTGGGGACAGATGCACTGGAACCTTGCCGGTAAGCAATAGTCACATAGTGATACACAGATTAATAGAAATGGGTTAACCAAAGGTATAAGAGCTAGCTAGAGATATGCTTAAGCCATTGGCCAAACAGTATTGCAAATAATATAGTTTCTTATTTGGGGGCTGAGCAGCTGGGAATGAACTAACAGCCTTCCCCCAACATCTGTCCACTATGTCTTGACTTCATAATCATATGGTTCAGATTTTCCAGATACAAGAAAAGAACTCAAATGCTAACAACAACACAAGTCTACTCTATCCACCTATGTCTTGACTTCAGGACCCCATGTCATAGAATGTCTAGCTGCCCGTCTTTCTCTATGCCACAGTATAGCAACAATTCTCACATGGGAATGTCTTTTCTATCTTCCTTCCTTGAGCACTGCAGTTGGCACACAGAGAAATTAAGATCGATAGATGCCTTAAAAATATGAGGACAACACAGCCACCTCTGCAAGCATTCGGTCTCCTCCCTCAAGATGTTTTCAATTTCATCAGCTCATGCCACACTCCCTATTGTAAAACAATTGTCTTTGTAAAACTGCATTTTCAGCAGTTGCTACAATAATAATAATAATAATAATAATAATAATAATAATAATAATGTAAGTACCAAATGAGAACTCACTGTGGGATGGTAAGTGAGAATGACAGGGTCTGAGTCTGAAGTAGGTGACAGCCGGCCATTCCCAACAGGCACACACACCCATCATCAGTTGATTTATCCAAGATGAAACTAAGCATGATAGCTGCCTCTCATTGCATTTATTTGTTGACAAATAGTGACCTTATTATTAAAGTATATATACATAATGTTCTTGGGCATTGTAAAGTAGACTGTTTAGTCTGAGCATCTAGGTTTGTTTTTATTTTGTTTTCATTTTTGGAGAAGGAAAGAAAAAATGAAAGGGGGAAGGAAGAAAGGAAGGGAGGGAGGGAGGGAGGGAGAAAGGAAGGAAGGAAGAAAGGAAGAAAGGAAGGAAGGAAGGAAGGAAGGGAGGGAGGGAAGGAGAAGGAAGGAAGGAAAATAACTTTAAAAAATAATGTGATGGTGCATGGTGCACACCTTTAATCCCAGCACTCAGGAGAAAGGCAGGTCTCTGTGAGTTTGAGACCAGCCTGGTCCACAAAAGCTAGTTCCAGGATAGGCCCCAAAGCTACAGAGAAACCCTGTCTCGGAAAAAAAGATGTCCTTTCTTCTTGGCACTTTTAAAACCAAATACCAGCATGAAACAAATTAGATTCAACAGATTCCCAGTAAAATGTATTTATAAGCTTTATTTAAATCTCTCACTTGTTTTTCCTGATGTTGTAGCGAAGCAAGGAATCTCAAGAATAAATTGAAACATTAACAGCCAACCCCATCTTGTGATAAAAGAGTCAAGGCTTGACTTTAGTGTCCTCCTAACTTTATATTTTATCAAAATATCTGAGTCACAATCCCAGCTCTGCTGATCTAGTGATAGTTTCTGATTTTAACATTCCATCTTTAGGAAAGGATAGGGAGAGAGTAATCAGATTACATTACACACACATATGAAACTGTCAAGGAACAGACATAACTGATATTTTAATTCCATTGTTACTTGAGTCATTGTAAAGAAACAAGTGTGTAATTGTAGCCATTGTCCCTCAGATCTGCCCTCCTTCCTCCACTATTCCTCCTCTTTCCATTCTCTTCCTTTTGCCTTTTCTTGTTGCTTCCCTTTCTCTCTCACATCCTGCTCTACCTTTCTGATGCCCGTGTTGCCTCCTCTGCACTGATTCCACCTTCCTTCCAGCCTGAAACACTTCATGCTCAGGTCCTTGCAATCACCTGAATGGATGGATGTTCAGCCTCTAGGCTTCCTCATCTACCTTCTCATGGAACCCTCCATTAGAAGGCCTGTATATCTGTCTATCATATTATGATCACACTTGCCGGATGTGGCTTACCCTTTACTGGCAAGACCTTAACCTCCAAGAAAACAAACCAGTTTTTCACCCTTTGACTGACCTCAGACATTTCTTCTCCCCTCATTCAGAGCTACTGATTGCTAGTTATGTCGGAAACAGGTACATAGGAAAAGAGACATCACAGATTTGTGGTTAGGGTGCTGTTGGTTTAAAGTCTTCCAGCTCTGCTTCTACAGTCTTTCAGGGTCTTCCCAGAACTGTATGGTCAGTGGAGACCTGGACTGTGTGCCAGTCTATTTTCAGTCTTTCTTATCACTCTTTTTCCATGTATTGCCAAACATAAGTGATAAGAGAAATAATGAGAAAGAATAAGGCATAAAAAGATAAATTTAACATTAATATTTGTACATATGATTTCTTCAGAGTCCAGGAAAATGACTTAAAAGAGATGTTTGTTTTGTTCCTTGTAAACAAATGGATCAGGTATATTTGACCAATGATTACTCATAGTAGTACAACCCTAGTTACACAAAGATCCAGCTAACACTTTGAAAGCATCACTTAAGAAAAATTCAGTTTCTGATATGTAGAAGAAGGGGAGCTTCTTCCAGTAACAGATCTTTTCGTACTTCTTGGTAGCAGTTTGTCTCCTTTCACAATCCAAATTTATATTAAAATGCATATATATATATATATATATATACATGCATACATACAAATGCAGCGAGATATTGATGTGTATCCATTTATGGGGTTATGTGTGCAATTTATACATTATGTTGACATACATACAGTAATTTGTATATAAGAAAATTAGTTTATAATATTTTTAAATCTATAAAACATTTCTGTTCAAAAATTATTTTCCCAGGCAGTGGTGGTACACCTCTTCTAATCCCAGGACTTGGGAGGCAGAGGCAAGTGAATCTCCGAGTGTGAAACCAGCCTGGACTACAGAATGAGTTTCAGGACAGCCAAGGATACATGGAGAAACAATCCCTCCCAAAAAAAAATTTTTTCAAAGGTAATTTGTCCTATAAAGGACATATTTATTATGCACTTGAAATAAATATTTTAGAAACTAAATTTTATTATCTGAACCATAAAATATAACAAAACAAAACATTTACATGTAGATTCATGTATTTTAATCAGTATCTTATTTGTAAATTTTTCTAAAATTACATCTCTGATACTCTTCCAATGGCTGCATAATTTAAAGATTGCCTTTGCAAATTTTTGTTGGCAAACTAAAAATTTTCAATGTTACCTTTAAAAGGTTTAACTTAATCTCAAGATGTTTACAACTGCAATTATCTCTGTACAATGTTGCTTTTTCTTCTCTTTTTTAAGTTGTAACTCTACAAAAAGTTAGAAGAATGAACTTGACCACTTTTTATTGTTCCGTTCTCCATTCCTTTCTATTGAATCACTTGAAAATAATTTACAGATCTTCCTAAACACTGCATCACGAACTTCTAAAAATAGAAACATGTCATCTTACCTTCTCTTACATAATCACATTTCTCAAAATCCTGAAGAGTAGCACTAATTCAAGACTGCTTTCCCAATATCGTTTCCTTCTTCCTGCCCTAGGTAACAGCGTCTGTTCTACCTAAGTTCGCACTGCCTGTGAATGCCATCCATGTATCTCTAGTCTTTGTTTGGTTGAGTTTGTTTGTTTGTTTGTTTGTTTGTTTGTTTGTTTGTTTTCAGTCCGGAACAGTTCCCTATTCTCTGTTTGTCTTTTGCAGCATTTCCATGTTTATAGAGTAGCAGTCACTTGTTAAATAGAATCCTTCTGCCTTGAGTTTGTCTGATCATTTCCTCATGCTTTTGAACAGGTTGTGCATTTTGGCAAGAACGATGCAGAAATAATACTGCATCCTTTTCAGTGCAACCAACCCACGTGAAAGCTCGGGATATTGATTAATCCCATTATTAGTGATATGAAGCCTAATCACTTCTTCACTGTGGAAACACCTTGTTCTACTTTTGTAATTAAACTCATACTCTGATACATAGCAACTGCGTTCATAACCTCCAGAAGCTGGAATCACCTCAGATGTCATGGATGACTAAAGAAATAAAGTGTACACCGTACACTAGAACATACTGAGTGACAAAAAGCACTAAACTATGGATGCCAGTAGTAATGTGGATGGCCCAAAAACAATTGGGCTGAGTATAAAAAGTCACTTACATACTGCATGACTCCATGCCTGCGTGTAGTCTCTGTACATTGTTTTGATTTTTGCATTGTTTTGACTTTGATTGTAACCCAGCCTCACTTCCTACTCAGGCTCTGTTTCCCAATCCACCAAAATGTAACCAACAGTCATATGATACTCTACCCACGGTGGAAGCACGATGAACTGTAGCCTCTAAAACTATGAGCCAGAAGACATCTTCCTCCCTTAAATTGCTTCTCACAGCTAATCACACTGATGAGAAAACTAAATGACAGGTAGTAAGGACTTCTGACAAGGACAAGATGGGGCAGAGGGGTTGAGGTAAAAGGATGATTCTGTATCCTGATTGCAGTGGTTACAACTGTCTATATTTACATTTAAAAGCAAAAATAAGTCAATTTTATAGTGTACTTCTTTTTAAAGATTGTTAAAATGTTAGTTAGTGTCTGTGTGTGGCCTTGCGTACTTACGTGCAGTGCCTGTGGAAGCCAGAAGAGGGCACCAGGTTTCCCAGAGCTGAGTTTACAGATGGGCGTAACTGCGCTTGGAAGCTGGAAACCAAACTCCAGTCCGCTGAAAGACAATACAGACTCTCACCCACTGAGCCATCTCTCCAGCCCTTTTGTCTTAGCTACGTGTCCATTACCATGACAAAACACCATGACCAAGACAACTTATATAGGAAAATGTTTAATATGGGGCTCACGGTTATAGAAGGTTAGAGTCCATGACCATCATGGTAGGAAACATGGCAACAGGCAGGTAGGCATGGAACTGGAGCAGTACTTGAGAACCTGGACGATGCTTTCCCACATAGGCACACTTGGGGATTCATGAGCAAAACTGGTGCGGTTCCTTTTATTTCATATATGTATCACATATGAAATATATATTTATAAACATAATGATGTTAAGGCATATATTTTAATTATTAAATTTCTTGTCTACACTATCTAGCTACATCAGTCATATATGTGATACAGGTATTAACATATACATGATATTGAAGAACATGCATCTGGCTCCGGTTATGACACTATGGCATTAAAGAGTACTACCTCACTGTAGATTGAGACCTTCTTTCTGGTTATCTGTAACAAGCTTGACCTTTACTTCTGTAACAACCATTTACTGGTTACAAAACTTAAATATTAATGTTTCATATTGAGTAAACCAATTGTAATATGCAGCTGCTGTCTATGATATGGAAGAACTCAACAAAGATCATAACAACATAAACATATTGTTAGGGTAATAACACCATGCATTAAAATGATAAGGAGATGTGCTGGAGAGTTTTATATCATGTTGGGGTCCAGCCTCTATGGGGTTTGCACGTTCCAGGGTACGGGCATGAAGAGTAGAGATATCAGGCAGGAGGAACAGAATAAGAAAGAAAAGGAACAGAGATGCAGAAAAGAACAGGGAGGGTAATTTAGTGAATACTGAATTCGCCCACGTTTATTTTCTGTAAGCCTATATACCCCAATTCAAAAGGGAGAAGGGGAAGAAGGCACAAGACTTCCTTAACATGATACAAAGAACAAATAGAGCAAGTACCTGCTTCAATACCTGAAATATTAAGTAACTATATCCTGAGTTAAGTATTCTGTTATTTATGTAGGACATGAAATGACCACACCTTAGACCACCATCCTGAAGGCAGTCGTTCCCTGGGTCAAACCTCCTGTCATATCCTTGAAGGAGAAGAAACAGGCTTAAATTCTCTGATCTTTGGTCATGGTGGAAGGATCCACTTCTGTGGTTTTCCACCATGTCAACTTGATAAAAGCTAAAGTCATCTTAGAGAAAGGGACCACAGTTAAGAAAATGCCTTCATAAGATCAGGTTGTGGTAGCCTGAAAGGCATTTTCTTAATTCGTGATTGGTAGGCGAGGGCCCATCCCATTGTGGGTGATGTCATCCCTGGGCTGGTGGTCCTGGATTCTATAAGAAAACAGGCTGGGGCTAGAGAGATGGCTCAGAGGTTAAGAGCACTGGCTGCTGTTCCAGAGGTCCTGAGTTCAATTAGTCAGCAACCACATGGTAGCTCACAACAATCTATAATGGGATCTGATACCCTCTTCTTTCATGAAGACATACATGCAGAGAGGCACTCATATAAATAAATAAATGAAAAGAAAGAAAGGAAGGAAGAAAGGAATAAAGAAGGGTAACCAAGCTAGGGGAATCAAGCCAGTAAGCAGCACCCCTCCATGGCCTTTGCTTCAGCTCCTACCTCAAGGTTCTGGCCCTACTTGTTCCTGTCCCTGTTCAGTGATAAACAGTGACATGAAAGTATAATCCAAATAAGCCCCTTCCTTCCCAACTTGGTCATGGTGCTTCATCACAACAATATTAATGCTGAGACAGGCAGGAACACAGGAAAGTAGAGTTAATACTGACTGAGCAGCCAGGCTCACGCCAGACTCTGCCCTAAGCATTTTGCCAACACCCTTCTGATCCCCACCCAATCCTGGGACACAAACCACATTTTGTTCATCTTAGTACAGTAGGTAGCTTCTAACAGTAGGTGATGCCTAAAATGTCCTGCTCCATAGCCCCCTAGTCCATCTAGTCCTAGTGTCACTAATGTGGACAATTGCCTACACACGGCAAGCGTCCGTCTCCGGTGAATGCTGTGGTATTTCTTGGGCATTCACTGGCAACATTGGAGCTTATACAGCCTGAGTGAGAAAGCTAAGTAATTAAGATGGAAATCAGTTATGATGGTTTAAATGACAATGGTCCTCTTGGTGACTGGTATTTGAATGTTTAGTTACCAATTAGTGGAACTGTTTGGGAAGGATTAGGAGATGTGGCCTTGTTGGAGGAGGTGTGTCACTAGGTGTGGACTTTGAGGTTTCAAAAGCCCACTCCAACTCAAGTCTCTGTCACTCTGTTGCCTGTGGTCCAGGATGTAAAGCTCTCCACTTTTGCTCCCGCACCATGGCTGTTTACTTCCCAACATGATGATAATAGAACAGCCTTCAAAACTGTAAACAACCCCCAACTAAATGCTTCCATTTATAAGAGTTGCCTTGGTCATGGTGTCTCTTCAAGCAATAGAACAGTAACTAAGGCATCAGTGGATAATTGCCCAGCTTTCTTATCCTCCAGTGGGGAGAGTCTAAAGCTCAATCTGTGTTTCTACAGATGACCTAAAAGGAGCTGAACCCCCATTTGTGCCTTCCAGACAAGTAGCACACATTTACACATTTAAAAAATATATCGATTGATTTATGTGTATGGATGATTTGTTTGCACGTATGTTCCTGTGCCACCTGCTGGGGCCTGCAAAGGTCAGAAAAAAGGCCTTAGAATTGGAGTTACATACAGTCATGAGCCTGCATGTGGGTGCTAAGGATTGGATCCGGGTCTTCTAGAAGAATAGGCAGTTCTCTTAAGTGCTGAACTATCTCTCCTGACTCAGAGTATTACATTCTTTATGTACCCTCTCTTCCCATTCTTTCACTTCTGTTACCTAAAATCAATATCAAGTCATTAGGCAAATGCAGATAAACTCCCCAGATTCAAATTCTCACCATAGATTTAGTTTTCCAGGATCCCAAACTCAGACATACAATAATATTTATTTTAAAGCCCTGTTTAACAATCTCATAGGTGTGGGTGCGTTATAGATGACATTTTCCATTATCTTTACCGCAATGTTTGATAGCTACTTTGGGTTAATGGAAGTGGTCTTATATACCAAATCTCATTTTTAAAGCAAATAAACGTGCACTCTTAAGTTTTCTGTATTCCATTAAAGGATTCATGGTGAGCCCTTCATTTTGAACATACCACATGCTTTTATGTGCTGCGGTTAGAAAAAAAACCTGAGAAATATTACATTATCTATGACATCTCTCAAAAGAGGGTCTCCATCTTTTTCTCATAAGGGAGAAAACAGTTAGTCCTAAGTCACAACAAAATACAAAAGAAAATGAACCTATGAAGAAAATTTAAATTTATTATGATCAATACTGGATTGATAAATAGAGTGAGGTAGACAGATTGGAGCAAATCTATTAATTATTGCTATAGACCGAGTTACATGTTCCTTCCAAATTCTTACTGATGTTCCAACTCCCGGGATCTAGGCCTGTATTCCACTAAAAGAAGTTCATCAAAGATGGGATTAAGTTAGAATAAGGTGGATCCTAATGTAGTCTGGTCCAGACTCTCCACGGGTTCTAGCACAGAGATGATAGCATCACCAATCTGAGGAAGAAGTCCTTAGAAGACACGAATTCTGCTTGTACCTTGATCATGTAGTCACAGCCTCCATAGCTGTGGGAGACAACATTTCGTTACTTAACCCCCACAGATGGTTGTACTTTCAGCCTTACAGCCTAACACAGATATTTACCTTCAAAACCAAGGGCTTGCTACAGCCCCTTACAAACTCATTGTCATTTTCCTTCAAAACCAAGAAAGAATACAGCACCCCAGATAAATAAAGAAATGAACAAATGAATAATAATGTCCCCGGGGACAGAAAACAATAACAACATTTTGTTCTACAACATGTCAGTCATTAAATAAATATATTTCATTCAGTTGTGACTGGGGGAGAAGCATGATGGCCTGACTCAGCTCATGCAGTGTGGCAATCCAAAAGGACACCTGCATCTCTGGGAACTAGTTCAGTCTTGCTGAATACGATGTGACACTGGCCTGGACGCATCTGGAGCTGAGTCAAGAACTCAAAAGTGATGACACAGCAGAATTCCAAAGCACAGGCTGAATTGTCATATGAATTTCCCCAGTGAAGGATTTCTTAAGTGAACCACCTACCGCTTATCCAAAGCAGACCACAGGGAGCAGTCAGGAAAAGGAAGCTGTTTGGTATTAACGAGCCTATTAGGAGGCTTACTGTATTGCTACATTAAGTACCTTAAACAGCAAGCCCTCCGAAGAAACTTTTTTTCTGAACATTACAGATGCTGTGTTTTGGCTACTAGTCCCATCATTCTCAGTCAAATTGTAACTTCCATTTTGTACAGAACTAAGGACAAAAGTTTTTCTTTCATTTCTTTTTATGAAATAGTAATCTGAAATTTCAAGATCATTAAAAGACAATCTGCTTTTAAAATTGCCATTTGAGACCATGTATCTGTATAAATCAAAATAATCTTGGTAACACAAACAAAACGTAGGAAGAAAAGGATTAAGATCCTGCTGCTGGCCCAGGTAGCAGTGATGGCACACATCGGGAGTCCCTACACTTGGGAAGCAGAGGCAGGCAGATCTCTGTGAGTTTGAAGCCAGCCTGGTCCACAGAGTGAGTTCCAGGACAGCCAGGGCTACACAGAGAAACCCTGTCTAGAAAATAAAAAGCAAAACAAGATCCTGCTGATGATATAAGACAACTTTCATCTAAAACAAATATCATGATTCTACTCTTCATCCCAAAGATATACATGATAATTAAATTGCTTTTTATGTTGATGTGCCACATAAAGAAAAAAAATTGTAAATAACATTCTGCTGTTGAAATCCCTAGAAAAGGGCCAGCATCATGTTCTGTGAGTAAAAGCATTTGCTGTAGAAACCTGGGGACCTGGAGCCCACAGTAGGAGGAAAGAACTGACTCCTGAAAGCCATCCTGCGACCTCTCTACAAACCCTGTGGAGCATGTGTTCCCATATTCATACACAAGCGATACACCCAAACACATAATAAAAAATAATAATTATCAATAACTATGAGAACGTATTGCTGATCTCTATCAAAGGCAAACCTTCAGAAACGCACAGCAGAATGACTACATCATCTCAGTCTGTCCCTTGTTAGTCACCACTCTTCTCATTCTGCTCCTCCTTCTGTGGTCCTCACTCTGCAGGGTTCTTGCTGCTTTCTTCGTGTGTGGCTCACTCCCACGCACCCTGAAATGTTCACCACTGACCTCTCCCAAGAGCCCCTCCTGCCCCGCTAAGTCCTGGTGATGGGTGGCTCTTTCAAACAACCGTTAAAATAACAACTGGCTTTAATTTTTATATTGATCTTCATCCAATGAGTTCCAGAAAAAGGCCTCTGCTAAAGAAAAGCTTAGCATATGGCAGGCATTTAGAAATATTAAATGAAGGAGGAAAGAAAGAGAAGAGAGGGAAGAGGGAAGGAAAGACGGAGCGTAGGAAGAAAGGGCCCATTAAAGACATGAGCGAAGCAAGTGATATCTATGAGTATAAGAAAGTAGTGGTGGACTGTTTCTCAGCATTGTCTTTAATGCTCAGTTTTCTGGAAAAGTGAGATTCATATCTGCTCTAGTTTGGTTTCTGCTTTGTGATAAAATGCTGACCAGAAGCACCTAGTGAGAGAAGGAAAAATATTTGCCTTACATTTACTATATTGGCGTAATCGAGGGAGGTAAGGGTGGAGACACCACAGGAAACATGGAGGAGAGGCTGTTATTGCCCTCCAAGCTTGTTCAACTCGCTTTCTTACATAACCTGGGAACCCTGCCTAGGGGTGACACTGCCCACAGTGGGCTAGGCCCTCCCACACCAACCATTAATCAAGAAAATGCCCCCACAGACTTGCCTAAGGCGAAACTGATGGAAGCAATGCCTCAATTCCCTTTTCCCAGGTGATTCTCATTTGTACCCAGTGCGACAAACCAGCATGCTTGCTATAAAAGATTCATGTTTGGAGGTTAAGAATGAGGGGCTGGGTGAAGGGCATATGCCTTTATGCCTTTAATCACAGTACTTTGGAGGCAGAGGTGTGAATCTCTGTGTGTTCAAGGCCAAAGCTAGCCAGGGCTACAGAGTGAGAGCCTGTCTCAAAAAAAGGAAAATAAGAAAGAGAGAGAGAGAAAGAGAAGAAGAGAGAGGGAGGGAGGAAGGAAGGAAGGAAGGAAGGAAGGAAGGAAGGAAGG
>LOEQ01004867.1:219709-235072 GCA_001685075.1 Bramus lutescens | reverse complement strand
GGCTGCTCTTGGGACCCCCTGCCCACTGCCCCCTACCACCAGGGATCCCGCAGCAAGCTACTCAGGGATCTACAGCAATTTTTAATAATCCATTACACTGACACCTCAATGTTGTTATGTTACAGAGACACAAAATATCTGCTGAATACCTTCAGTCCCGGCACTAGGAAGGCAGAGGCAGGAAGATCTCTACGAGTTCCAGGCCAGTCAGGTATGTAATGTAATTGGCTCCCATAATCTCATAGGGAGTGGCACAATTGGGAGGCATGGCTTTGTTGGAGTAGGTGTGGTCTTGTTGGAGGAAGTGTGTCACTGTGACGGTAGGCTTTGATGGCTTATATATGCTCAAGCGATGACCAGTGAAACAGATCATTTTCTACCAGCTCCTTCTCCAGCACTATGTCTGCCTGAACACCGCCATGTTCCACCATGATGATAATGGACTAAACCTCTGAAACTGTAAGCAAGCCACCCCAATGAAGTGTTTTATTTATAAGAGTTGCTGTGATCGTGGTGTCTCTTCCCAGCAATAGAAACCCTAAATAAGGGTTATGAGACTACTTGGCAAGATTTTTTTTAAAAGAAAGAGAAAGGAAATACAAAGTATTAGAAATCTAAAATTACAGATTGTATACTAATTCTATTTGAGAAAGTGAAAAGAAATAGATTAAATTTATTTCAACAATCTATTTTATGTAATCAAACATATCCAAAATACTATCATTACTTATAATCACTGTAAGAAAAACTAACAAGATATTTTATTTTTACATGGGGTAGAGATCAGAGGGACTAATGTTTCCAAAATTTGTCATTCATTCTGTACCTGTAGAATGTGTGTTTTTATCTGCTTGAATGTCAGGAGGGTTAAATGATCTGTCTCAAAGTATTGCAGCTACAACACAAGTTGATTGAAACCGAACACTATGTGTCCCATCAAAGCAGAGCTTCCCAGCCACAGAAACCAAGCCAAATATTTATGAAAGAAGGAATATTTTTCTTCTTCTTTTTCTTTGGCAAAACCCCAAGTTTGGTCTAGTCCAAGAAAATAACTTGTGATTACTTGACAAATGCATTATAATAAATGACTCCCTAGCCAATTAAACTGCTAATTGTTTTGGGTTTTGCTTAAGTTGGTCAGTGTTGTGTATTTAACTCAGCAATTTGAAATATTTTATTTTTGAGATCGAGTAGATAACTGCAGGAATATTTTCACTTTGGCCTTAAAATATGTTGCAACCCTTCTTGTCTGGAAAAGGGAATAAAAGTGGGTCGCACACTTGCCATGTGGAGAAGCACAACATCTCGGCTTCTGATTCTGCCTCTGCTGCTGTGTTGAAACGACCAGGACAGATTCTAACTTCTACAGCAGAAGACAGGCTACATGTTTATCACTCTGAATCTGAGAAACCTAATGGCCCCTAGAACCATATTTAGATTGGTCTGCTTCAGGGGCTCGTGTTTTCTCTGCTACACTTAGCTGATTTCCTGTTTTTCTTTCTTTCTACTCTGGAGTCATATGGCTTCCTGGTTAGGGGCCCCATTTAAATCAATATTGTCTCTTTTGTGGAATACTTTTTTTTTTAATTAAGTACTAACTTTTCGTGGTAACCCTTTGGCAAATCGTAATGATGTTATGTTCGTTGGTCGTAGAGAATCACAGTTACTGTGGAGGAGGGGATTAATTTTGTCTGTAAAGACCTGTGGCGCAAGTGTAAGGGCCCAAGTTTGATCCCCAGTACCCACATTTCATGGTGTGCATGCCTGTGATCCCTGTGCTGGGAAACCAGAGACAGGAGGATCCCTACTGCTGATTGACCCACAAATCTAACTGAATCAGGAAGCCCCAAGTCCCAGCGAGAGACCCTTTCTCAAAAAATATGCTAGGTGGTTCCTAAGGTTAACTGCTGATCTTGTGAATACACAAATAGGAAATGTGTGCACACACACATGCACATGTGTTCTTCACTGTGGAATCTGGAAGGTCCAGAATCAAATTAAAACTCAGCCTCCCAAATATAAGCAAAGCAAGAACCAGCTGAAAAGTCATGGTGTTCAGCATCTGTTACAGCAAATCCTCTAGCATCTTCTCATGGGTACCACAGTGATGCTGGCCAGGAGTTGTCTTTGGAGAAGTGCTGAGCGGTGAAGCATTTGCCCTAGTTAATTGTCACAAACTGTTATTTCCTAAACAGCAAGCATACACTGAAAAGGGAAAGGAAAATACTACCGCCCACTAAGCCCCTCTCATTGTCTAGTTTATTGCTCAGTTCTATCCCTTCCTTCCTCTACAGGAAATGAAGAATGTGTAGATGATAAATAATTTCAAGTTTGAAAAAAAGTAAAATATTAGACCGTTTGTGATAGCCAGGTTTATTTTTAGCAGGGGTCAAAAGTATAAATGATGAAAGGTGGAAGCTACCATCCCCCGTTCCTATCTGCTCAATAACTTCCTCTCGACATCCAGTTCTCAGAACATAGAAAACAAGCATTTTGGTAAATTTCTTGATCTATTTCACCTGTTCAAGTGGCTTGTTGGCTGTGTTAATACTTCTTTTAAAGCAATGATTAGCTCTACTATTAACTATCAAAGCACGAAGTAGGCAAACTTCATTGGAAGTTTAGAGTTCCTGCTACTAAAAATGTCTGAGCAAAGGAGTGTGAGACAGAGCCAACACGCCACTATCCAATCTGCCTGTACCCACATGCGCATTCGCATGAGAAACATCTGAGGCAGGCTACGTACTTCACAGTGTAGCTCAACCACCCAGTGAAGGGACATCAGCACCTACCCTGATGGGATTCGTCCCGTGAGCCATTATCCAGTTTGCCTGTACCCACATGCACATTCGCATGAGAAACATCGGAGGCAGGCTCCCACCCTGATGGGATTCGTCCCGTGAGCGCATGCCTTCCTCTCTGTATCCTACACAAAACTCAACTGCTTCTTTTTCTAGACTAACAGCAACTTTTCATTATATAAAAGATATTCTAATAAGGCTAAGAAGATAGCTTGGTTGATAAAGTACATACTTGTAATCACTTGCAAACATGAAGATCTAAGTTCAGTCTCCAGAGCCCAGGGTGAAAATCTGGGCCTGGCAGCTTCTAATCTTGTGATGGTTAGTGAAGAAATGATAAGCAAATCCATGGGCCAGTAGCCTTGCTCAACAGGAGCTCCAGGCCAGAGAAACAGCCTAACTCAAAACACAAGGTGTGTAGAAGCTAAGAAAGGATGTGCAAGGTTTCCTCTGGCTCCCATGTGCACAGGCACACACATGAGCACATGCATGCATGCGCAAACATACACAAGATTCTCTAACAGCAAATTTCTGCTTGGAGCCTGGTCTATGTGACCTGCCTACATATTCTGTATTTCTTACTCCCTAAAACTATGAGATTATTTGTTCATCTCTTTAGAGGCAGCCACATAGAAAGGTATTTTAAAGGGTTAAACCACTTAGGTTCAAATGTAAGAGTACCTCAATGAGATAGTACTTAGTGAGATAGCTCAACGGGTAAAGATTCCTGCCTTGGAAGGTGCCCGCCCCCAAGCCTGGCAACTTGAGTTCAGTCTCTGACACCCACATGGTAGAAGGAAAGAACCAATTCCCATAGCTTGTTCTCTGATCTCCACACCCGTGTTATGCATGCATGCCCTCCAGTTCACACACACTCACTCACACACACACACACACACACACACAATAAAAATAAAATAAAAATTTGAAAAATAAGTCAGCTTGTCAAACATGTAGAAAATATAAGCAAAGGGATCTGACTATGTCTGTGTCCTAACACCTCTGACGTGGTAGTCCTGGCCCGGCTTCAGCACTGAGTGTGTTTATGAGCACACATTCCCAGCAGCCTGCCTCAAAGCTCCCTTTCTTCACGCCTGTGTTCACTTCTCAGAATCACACTGAAATCGCCTTCGGAGACTTTGTCAGAACAGATGCCAAACAGCAGTGTTCATACTTGTAAACACACCTGGGGCTGTCAGGAAGACGTTGACTTAACTCCCCTTCAGTTTCTCTTTCTAAAAGCTAGGACAGATGCAACTAGTTCCATAAGGGTTTCAGAGAAGGCTATTGCCACATCTTAAATAGGAAAGGTTTTGAGTTACGGACAGTACAGTGAGACCATAAGATCCAATTTTTTTTTTCAGGAAATATTAAACTATTGGAGTCCTCGAGGGTCAGATAAGTCATGTTTTCTTTATTGTCATCATCATCTCCCAAATGAGTCGTATCTCTTTTAAAGAATAGAGTATTTAAAGTACAAAAATTGTCAGAATCCTCCACAGTTCCGCCTCCTAAACTTGTGCACACTTACGGTCAAACGAAAGGGTTACAAATATAAGGATTTTCCTAATTCCTGGATTTTAACTTCTGTCTCTAATCTATATCGGCGCAGACTTCCATTTGGCTGACACACTACCAGCCAGGGAACACCTGCAAGCTGCAGAGCTCTGGACTTGCTGAAACCAGTCCAGCCGATGTAATTGCTCCCTGTCCCTTCACCTGGATCAGCTAATCAGATGCTTCTGATAAATGCTCCATTGCCCAGCCTTTGGCTAGCCTTTCAGCCATCCTGGGCCCTGACAATTAATGCTCCATTTCAGCTGGAGACAGCTACAGGAGAGAGTGCATCGTCCTTGCTCCATAACAGGCTAAAAAGACTAAGTCAAAAGAAAACTCCCTGACATAGGGACAAGTTGGCTACCTATAACACCAACTGACATACCACAAGGAATGGGCTTGGATTTTGTTTAAGTGGGAACCCTACCACCATCCATATATATCCAAAAAGATTTGGGGATCTCCAGCTAGTGGCCCTGCTCCATGCTCTGGTCTCACTCCTTCCCCAAACCACTTCATTCCAAACCCCACCCCTGAGAAAGCCCACCAAAAATCAACCCTTCTCCTATGACTGCTCAAGACCATACCTACAGACTATATAAGACCTAGTAGCCATATTTGCAATGTGATTCATTCCCTGTCTTCCCAAGGATAACCAGGAGTTACTTTGCTCTGTTCAGATTAAACCTGGATTTACTAATTTGGCTTGTTCTGACTTACTATATTGGTGGCTATTACAATTATGCTGGCCTGCCCTGTCACCTGGATACCCTGTCCCTTTAAGAGACAAGCTCCACCCACTCCCAACCTCCCCTTTCCCATCTAGGCAAGCTGATCTCAGCCTCCTCTCTCTCTTCTGAAGAGGCAGTCTCTGCCTCTGCCTTCTCCTCCTTTCCCCTCTCCTCATTTTTCTCTTTCTGTCCCTCTCTCTCGCCTCCATACCCTCTTACCCTTACATCCTCCCCATACTCAAGCTCTCTTTGCATGGGGTATCTGTCTCCCACTCTCTGTGGTCTAACTCCCACCAACCATGGGACCTGCCAAGGTCACACACACCCCCACCTCACTCCACACACCCCTTAAATCATAACATTGGTGCCACCATAAATCATAACAGTGGCCACGTTACTCCTGGGGGATTTAAACTTTTCAGATTTATCAACAGGTAGATTCATTAACTAATATTTCTATAATATGATAGGACACTTGGCCAGCTCTATGCAAAGCCAAGAGGTATTATCGATCACAGGACCTTTGGCCTTTCTGCTTTCTGTTAACTACTGTTGGCTCTTACATCATTGATACAATAACTAAATGATAATTCCTCTCTGGGTACCACAAATTGATGTTTATTAGACCTAAATGTAAACCAGTACCCATCATAGAGTGAAGGATTTGACTCAGGATGCAACTCCAGAGAGGAGTTAGACTTGACTTTAACCTATAAGCTTCACCTGCCCAAAGACCGGGTGGTTTCCTGGAATGCTGGGCATTGTAGTTCTTGAAAAATAGCAAAGCCTCATGGAGAAGAACAGTGGCCTATGAATTTTGTCTATATAAGCCGCCAACAACACATATCTCCAGGCCACACAGCTGGAAAGTTTTCAGATCGTGATCCTGACCAAATTCCATCTTGGTCAATATTTAAAATTTTAATAAATGCTTAAATTAAAAAAATAACTTTATCATCTGTCTCTAATCTATGTCTATTTCAAACCTGTGACAAAAGACTAAGGTGCCTATTTAACATATCAAAGCTAGACCTGGCTGCCAGGTCCTCCTCACCATCTCTCAGTCCCCACCCTGATAAAGGGTGTGGCTCACATACCCTGCTACATTTTAAAGATTGACAACAATCACACCTTTGCTAGCTCCCAGTTCAAAGCCTTCTGATCACAATGGCAATAGTCCACCTCATGGGCATTCCTTACAATTCCCAGCGCCAAGGGATCATAGAAAAAAAGAACCCTGAAGCTTCAACTTAAAAACAAAAAGGGAGCATCTACACCCCTAACATAAAATTAACAATGGCCCTGGGTGTCCTAAAATACATTCAATATCTACAAGAACTCTTAACCCCCTCCCATTTCCCTCCACTATCACAAACCAGGAGCAACCGCTCCCATATAGATAGAATGGTATAACCTCCTGGGTGGGATACGAAAGTGACCCTACCCCCTCCTCACAATGGGAAGGGGTTTTGCTTTATTTTTCCAGGACCAAGTGAAGCCTATTTGGGTCCCAGCCAGAAATATCCAATATTGACCCGAGAGATGACCTGCCTCTTACTGACTGATCAGGGACAGAGGAAATGGATAAAACACCACCCCTTGCAGAACAACAAGATCTCTTGGAAAGACATCCATGACCTGGTGTCCCCTGCCCAAGTCATGTGCCCCCACCAAGCCTCCCTCTCTGCTATTTTAATGACAGTCTATTATAGGTCTGTCCTGACACCTGCCAACCTCCTAATTCTCAACCCAACACTCCCCACTGGTTTGTTGTTGTTGTTTCAGGAAACTTATGAGGCCAAGAACCAGGAGATCGTGTCCATGGACTGTCCCAGTCAAGGATGCCAAAGCTCTATGTCTATTCCTGTCTATCCTGACTCCACTTCTGTGACCCACAACCCCTTTCTCTGCTTCCTCAAGGGTTGCAGAGGAGAAGCAGGTGGCCTCGTGAATCAAGACCGTAATGGTGGCTGCCATTGCTAGTCCTACAAAATTGAACTCAGTTCCCACAGAAATAGCTTGTTTCAAACCTAAATACACAGCTCACCGTTGTTATAGATGACTCCTGGGATGGAAGATGGAGAGCAAAGGTCGTGGGAAGCCATGTCCCACTGGTCATGCTGCTCATCCCTCTGCTGATATCCACACTGCTCGACAGTCGGTGCGGACTTCCCAGTCCAGCCTGGCTACAGCGTGTGCGATATGTGGCTCACCTGCTGCTCCTCACATCCCACCCTAATATTTGTCCTCCTGTGCTTCACTGTCTTGTTGGGGAATATTACTTTAACTGTGTAAAGGTGTGTTACATTTGTTGATGTTGAATTTGTTTAACTAGGCAACGATGTGTTACATTTGTTTATGTTGCGTTTGTTTAACTGTGTAAAGATGTGTTGCATTTTCATTAATTAAGTAAAATTAACCTGGGCACAGAGAGGTGGGGTTAGCAACTAGTTTGACAGCAAGTAGCAGGAAAGAACATAACATAATGAGGGTCTTTTGTTGTTGTTGTTGTTTTGGGTTTTTCTTTGTTTGTTTGTTTTAGTTGGAGGCTGTCTAGAAGGGAGTGGCTTATAATCCACTAGCAAAGAGATAAAGTTAGCTGGTTGCTACACTCTCTCTGCACTCACACATTATCACCTTAGCCTTTGAATCCCAAGTTTTATTAGAAAGATAAAGATTTACTTAAAGCTATCTTTAGCAGTAGCAAGAGAGCCATTGCCTGGGGGAAGAGAACTCAGGCTAGGGCCTGAGCAGACAGGCAGCTAGTAGTTTAAAAAGCAGCCACTGTGACAAAGGTAAAACAGCATTTTGGCATCAAGTATGGGATGCCATGCATGAAAGGGTCAGTTCTTACCTCGGCCTTGTTGCAGGCGCACTCACAGCAGGTGGCTGCTGCTTGCTGGGACTCAGAAAATCAAGCTTCTTTTGCAAGTGCATGAGCGGCTTAACTTTGCCCCCAATGCAACAGAAAAGTGTGGAAGTCAATAGATTTGGTGAGATACCTGGGAAATCCTTTAGGAGAGATCTTTCCCTCATTAAAAATGGGGAACATCACAATGCCTGTGTTAGGATCAGTATATAATGCTACTATAAATAGTATGATGGAAAATGTAAATGAGGTGATAAATGATCTATTTGTGCTGACAAATGTCTATTGTAATTACCATCATTTAATACAATAATTACATTAATTACCAAAATATTAATTTGGGAATTAATATTTTAGCTTTAAAAAAGTAGTTTGATAACTGTGCCAAATATGATCATTTGATTGTTAAGATACAAGCTTTAGAGAGACTTACTACTGATAATATACAAGTCTGAGAAAGACCTACTAATGAAAATAAAAAAACATACACAAACAAGCAAAGGAATTTAGAATAGAACCTACTGCACCATTGCATTATGAAACAAATGAAGAGCCGCCCAAAGTTATTAGAACATAAATCTTAATATATCCAGTTACTATGCAAGAATGGCCACCAGATGATAGGAAGCCACAGAATTATGCAGAAGTTAATTGGAATCATGTAGAAATGTTAGATTTGAAGAGATTTTAAGAAGCAGATCTTTCATATGGTATGCATTCACCCTTTGTAAAACAGATGTTAAATTCATGGGCAACTAGGAGCACAATTATCCCAGAAGACTGAAAAGATTTAGTTACATCAGTATTGAAAGTTGGTCCTCGGTTATAGTGGAGAACATGGTGGAGAGAGGAAGATATGGCCATGGAACAAGGTAGGTCTGGACGATTTCACAAGGCCAAATTCTCAGTGAGGGTCAGTTTGCTGATTTGGAAAGACAGGCTATATTTGATGATCAGACTTTATCACTTTGTCATTTAGCAGCTTTCAATAGTTGGGACAAGGTTGAAGAATAAAGAAAGAAGACTGGGCCATTTACTAAAATTATACAAGGTGCGAAGAAGCCTTCACTGACTTTTTACAAAGATTGACTTCAACTGTAAATAGAATGATATAAGATCGAGAAGTTAGACAAATGTTAATTGAATTTTTGGCTTTTGAAAATTCTAATTTAGAATGCAAAGGGTGACTAGGCCTTTAAAGGCAACATCAGCACCTACAGAAGAATGGATCTGAAATACGGTTGATATTGGGCCCCATACTTGGAGAGGAGCACTATTTTCTAAAAATACCAAGAAAAGTCAAAATGTTAGATGCTTTAATTATGGTAGACAAGGTCACGTGAGAAGGGACTGTAGGTGAGGAGCTCCTAGCAACAATGTGTATTACAGAAATAATCCAAACAAGAGGCCCCAGTGTTCTGGAGTATGCAGAAGGTATGGCAAATACTGGCATTGGACTAATGAATGCAGATCAACAAGGAACAAACAAGGTAACCCTTTACCATCAGGAAATGCCCTGTAGGACCTCCCACAGGTCCCAATATCAAATTTGGTTCAATCATTGCCTGCCATCATTGGGAAAACCCTCCACAGAACAATTAAAAAACTTAAAGCATACTATTAAGAAACATACTTCTGTGCATGACAGAACAACTCAGTAGATAGAATGATATTTTCAGGAGAGACCATGAAAGTATTTTGGCAAACTTTCATAAATGATCAAAGACCAAAGTTAAAAATATGAATAAACAGCATAAAAATTGAGGGTTTGGTAGACACAGGTAAAGATGTAACAATAATTTCACCAAAATCTTGGGATTAAGGTTGATCTCTTCAGGAAGTAAATGCTCTAAGAGGGATTGGAACTTTATCTCAGATAAAACAAAGTGCAGAATGGGTCAAGTGTATAGGGCCAGAAGGACAGATCAGAGAATTAAAATCATATGTGACTAACAGCAATGAATTTATGGGAATGTGCTTTGTTGCAGCAATGGAAAACACAGATTAACAATCCCCCAATCTCAGAAATAAACTATAAAATAAGGAATGATTCTGAGAGAAATAGGAAAAGGGATTATCAAGGACAGTCACAGACTGTTCAAGTTGTACATAACCAGGACACAGCTGTTATCTTTCAAAGGTACCAACAGACCTACCTTTAAAATGTCATTCAACCATTATTATTATTTTATAAGAAATAATTAGAAATAGAAATCTTCCCTGTATATAGCATATATCAGATCCCATTGGGGTCTACCAAGCCCTCTAGCACAAGGTAATGATGAAATTAATCAGCTATTGGTAGGAAATATGCTAGAAGTCTCAGAATTTTATAAGAAACACCATGTTAACAGCAAAAGTTTGATGAAAGATTTTTCTATCATTTGGCAACTAACCAATGAATTATAAGGAAATTTCCTACTTGTTTTTCTATAATCAAACTCCATTACCTGCAGGAAGTAACACAAAAAATACTCAAAAAAAAGAAATTTGGCAAATGATGTGTTTTACTTTAAAGTGTTTGCAAAATTAAAATATTTGATTACCATAATACATATTAAGGATTTTAATGGGCCACTCTTTAAGTTGTAAAAAGGCTGATCTGTAATTACACATTTGTTAGCACTCATGGTCATTTTGGGGATACCTGTACAAATTGAGACTGACAATACTCCAGCATATCCCTAGTAACACAAAACAGTTTTGCATATATTATCACATAAAGCATATTATATTTACATTACACAATCCTATAGGACAAGTGTTATAGAAAAGTCTAATTGCACTTTAAAAGGTATGCTTAATAAAGACACCCAGAGATAGATTACACAATACTTTATTGACTTTTAATTTTTTGTGCTAATTAAAAAGGAACAACAGCTGAGGAGAGACACTGGATAATAGAAAAGTTGCTGAATTAAATCATCATATATATTTTAACATGTGTTAACCTCAGACTAGAAACCAGGATATGTGTTACACTGAAGAAAAGGTTTTGCTTTTGTTTCCACAGAAGAAAAGCTATGGATACCAACAAAATTAATAAAGCTTAGATTGGAATAGGAGGACTTTCCAGATGAAGAGCCTTGGTCAAACAACTTGGACATTCAATCCAAAATAATTTATAAGACTAACAAATGCCTTTAGTCTAATAAAGTATAAAAATAATAGTTTTTATCAATAAAAGATAATTTTTTGTTATCACAAAATATTTTGTCTTAAGATATACTGACAAAAAAGGAACTTCCCAAAGTTACAGTTGGGGCAGGGTTTTGTTTTTGTCTTTCTAGGAGAATGAAAGCATTCAACTAAGGAATCTGAAGACCCCTGGACAAACAGTATATATGAAGAAGGATACATTATCTTGAGAAAAATGTCCCAATAAAAGACAGTTCCCCCCAAAATAAAAACTCTCTTGCTCTTTATACCATGACCTCCCCGTTTTTTGACTCCTTTCTCCCCTGCCCTGCCTCTTCTAAATCACATTCCAACACCACTGTTACTAAAACAATCAGTGCTAGCTTCCCAACCTTCCTCTGGTGTCAAGAAACCATTAGCCCTTGTGTTAACTCCTCCTTTACAGATTTTTGCACCCCTGTAATGATTACCTCACAGGCCTACTTACATGAAATCTTGAGGAACTTGCCTGGCTACTAGCCATAGCCACAAATAGCCCTGAGTCTCTTCAACAGCAGATAACCTTCCTACAAAATAGAAGGGTCCTAGATTTAATAACTGCTGAACATGGGAAGCTTGCATAGTACTGGGAGAAGAATGTTGCTTTTATGTAAATGAATCAAGTGTCATTGAGACCAGTGTTAAAACCCTCAAAAACACTTCATAAAGACCTGCTCTTGAGATTCCAACCCTCTGAACAACTAAGTTACTTCAATAACTGATTTTTCTTGGCTCCGACCCCTTGTTAGGCCCCTAATTATGCTATGTTTTATTCTGATGCTTGCTCCCTGACTTATACAATTTCTCCAATGACATTTTATCACCATTACTATAATTCCCACCAACCAGTTGATGGTTCACTCTCAGACCCTGGATCCAATATAGATTATAAGGTTTTTGGCCTATGATGACACCTCTCCATTATGAAATAAAACAGGAGGAGATGTTAGAGAATGCTGCTATTAATGTCAAAGTCCACCATGTTGGGATAGCTCTCTGAATTTGGGACAAAATGGAGGACTCCCTTTCCTCTTCTCTGTCTAACCTTATTTGGACAGTGTGTCTAAGCTCAGACGCCCGAACTTATTTGGAGGATGACCCTGTATAGAGTTCCCTGTAAACAGTGTATGACTCAGCACATGTGTCCTGTTCTTTCCTCCCACCTATATGATAATTAGGTGCTGTGTTATGACCAATGAGCCCTTCCAACCCATTCCCTAAGAAGCCTTATATTCCTTATACCTGGAACAATAAAATAAGCTGTCTCTCTGAAGTTGACTCCTGGAAGTTCTTTCCACCATGCTCATGGCTGTCTGAACCATGCTTGCTGCTTCTGCTCCCATCACCCTCATGCCAATGACCCTGGAGGAAAGGGCAATTCACAGCTGCATGCACACATGTATGAACTGAGTACAAAATTACTAGTAAAAAACAGATCTATGTGATTCATGTGCTCTGTGCCTCTGATGCAGATATACAGAGAAATCTTAGGAAAACAGTGTCAGCAAAACATGTTGTCAAATGGGCTGATTTTTAAAACTTAACAGACCCTAAGAACCTGTCCATCTCAGCAAGCAAGTACCTATCATAGCATTACTGGCAATGCATGGTGCATTAGTGTGGTTGGACCGTCATTTAGCCACTACCTCATGTTTGACCCTGAGCTCATTCCAGTTATTGTCATCCTAAGCAATTCTACAATAAACATTCTTCCTGGTACTTTTGTTGTACAAGTATCTGTTTAGTTTCTTAGAATAAACTCTCAGAATTATGATTATTGGAGCAATGGCAATATTTACTTTGATTTTTAAATAAATAAAACTCTGCCTTTCCTCTTCTAGTACTACAGATTTAGTCCACACTATCACATAATAGAGTGTTTTTCTCATGCTTTGGCCATCATCTGGAGATTTTCAAATAGATAAAAGGTGCTGTTTTCAGGCTGAGAGGTGGCTGTTTATATATATATATACATATATATATATATACATATATCCTTTATCCTTGCTAGCTTGTGTTCTTGAATTGTCTTTGCTCTTTCCTTTGAGATTTGCCTCTACTGGGAATTTATGTAGGTCACTAGAGCTTTGATCAAAAATACAGTAAGGATTTTTTCCAAGATAACTCATATTTCAAATGTGCCTTAGTGTGAAGGAGTAGAGGGAAACATAGGCACATAGCTGGCTTTGTGTTTATTTATCCCTTGCTGTGACTACCAGGATATGCAAACCCAGTCTATCTATGATGTTTTCCAGAATGCCCTTGTGCAAAACCTTGATGAGAACATTGCAGGGTTTTTCACAATGAAGGTGGATGATGTGGAAATTCATTCTGTACATGTGTTGCTTTTATTGGTTAATGAACAATGAAACTGCTATGGACCTATAGCAGGGCAGAACGGTGCTAGGTAAGGAAAACTAAACTGAATTCTGGGAGAAAGAAGGCAGAGTCAGAGAGAAGCTATATAGCCATCACTGGGAACAGATATGCCAGAAACTTGCCAGTAAACCACGAGCCTTGTGGTAAAGTATAAAATAATAGAAATGGGTTAATTAAAGATCTAAGCACTAGCCAATAAGAAGCTAGAGCTAATAGGCCAAACAGTGATTTAATTAATACAGTTTCTGTGTGATTATTTTGGGAGTCTGGGCAGCTGGGAAGAAACAGCCTCTCCCCAACAGGTGGAAAGAAGGGTGTACAAAACACACCTCAGGAAAATCCCTCATGGACTTGTCTGTTCTCATTACTCAACCCTATCCGGTGCTGAGGTGGGAAGAGCTTAAAAACAGCACAATGCTTCTCTCACTTTCTCAGATGTGCCTGGGTCCTCGGCCAAACAAAGAGCCATCCAGTTACTGGAAATCCCCCCTCATCCCTGTTCTCAGCAATCTTATTTACATGTCTTGAGCACACCTTTCAGAATATCATGCCAACCCTGGCAAGAATGCCATATCAACTCATCTCTCTGGTCAGAGCAGATCTTTAGCTCATTCTATGTTAAATCCCTTATCAAGATTCTAAATTGCTGCTGGGAAGTGGTGGTGCATGATTTTAATGCCAGTACCGGGGAAGCAGAGGCAGGTAAGTTTGAGGCCGGCCTGGTCTACAGTGCAAGTGCCAAGATAGCCAGGGCTACACAAAGAAACCCTGTCTCATAAAAGCAAAACAAGCTTAGACATGCAGATGCAGCATTAATTCCACCAGACAAGCCTACAGGACACTAACTTCAGTGCTATACACATCTATTTACTGAGCAACCCCTTTAGACAGACTCTCTCTATAGTTCATCATAAACTCACAACTCTGCTTTAGCTGCAAAGAGTCAGGATTACAAGTGTAAGCTACCATATGCCATCATATCTGGCACTTAGCATGAGTGAACATTTTAACCAATTATAGTCATTAGCAAGACAATCCCCTGTTGCTTTTAATATTTTATTAGTCAATATATCTTCTTTGCCCTCTTTGTTCCTTATATTACTGTTGTCTAGGAAGTTAAAAATTTTTAAACAGAAAATAACACAAAATAATTTGAAATGCTTTGATTTAAAATTAAAAATAAAATAGGTAATTTTATATACTTATTTTATATTTTCTCTACAACCTATAAGGGAGCTAGAAATCAGTATGAGTCTAATGAATGACAGAAAATTTCATACTTTTTTCTAACAGTAGCAGAAGAATAAAAGGAGAAGAAAGAGGAGGACAAAAGACAGAGAATTTCAGAGATACAGAGAAGTCTGATATCATCATGCACCTTGATTGACAGTCACTTACTAGATGTTGAAAGTGTGTGTGTGTGTGTGTGTGTGTGTGTGAACAAATTGTTCTACTTAGAAGATGTCTGTGAAGAAAAACAAATTAGCCAAATAATCACTAACATAGGAAATGAGAAATTGTAATTTGAGGTAAGAAAAGCTTAATGACGAGGAAGAGAGCCGGTCAGTCATCCTCATCAACTTAGACCATGAAACCCAATATGGACAAGTTCAGCAGAACCATCATGTATGGGCTGCCCATGCTCGCTTCAGTATTGCCAGGGTATAAATTTCAAATTTCAAAAACTTAATGGCAGAAGATGTAGCTCTAAGTCATTTGACTAACATGAGCAATGTCCTCGGTTCAATCCATAGCACTGCAAGAAATAAAAATAAAAGTCAAACTCCAGCCAGGTTGTGGTGGCGCACGTCTTTAATCCCAGCACTCAGGAGGCAGAGGCAGGCAGATC
>LOEQ01004867.1:204508-216687 GCA_001685075.1 Bramus lutescens | reverse complement strand
TATCTCAGCGGCTATTGGCTGAAGGAGCGGAAGGAGCTCCCGCAACACATGGGTACCAAGGCAGCTGCATCACTGAAAGGCCCGCTGTACGTGGATGATGGATGACTTACAAAAGCAGCATCTCCAGACATCCCTGACCAGCTTGCTGGGGAGCCCTCTTTGCTTGGCAACTGTTTGCTGCTTTTACAACCTCAGTGAAGAGCCAACTGAGCCTTGGGATTTCCAAGCTTTCTGAGTCTCCTAAGCCTCCTTCGCTTCCTGAGCCTTCCTCTTCCCTCCACAAAGGGAAGTGTCAGTTCAGAGGGAATAGTAACACATCATGCAACAACCTGATAGTTCTCTGAGCCTGATGAAGTGCTGATCTACTCACTGGGGACTCTGCTTTTATGAACCAATCACCCTCTAATGTCCTACCTCCTAGTTAGTAATGTACAGGGGCGGGGTGAGTATTTCAACACAGAAATTTGAAATTTGAGTGTTAGGAGATAAACATGCAATCTATAAGCAAGACTGTTAGGACTGAAGAAGTTACATATATCACACGTAACTTTTAACCTTTATTTTCAAAAGACTTCCATTATGTAGGTTAATAGCTCTTTCATGAGACAAACACAAATAATCTAAGAAAAAAATTCATCTCAGTTCCTTCATTGATATTTTTGGTGATTTGGATGAAGGACATTGTAATGGCTAATACAGATCACCTGTTTGATAGGATTTAGAATCAGCATGGAAATAAACCTTGCTGTTTATAGTTTGTATAAATTATACAAACTATATGCTTGTAGTCGGACTGTTTCGTTAAGACCACCTGCTGCCTAGTAATGACACGGAGACTTACTATTAATTATAAAAGATTGGCCATAGTTTAGTCTTGTTACTAACTAGCTCTTATAACTTAAATTAACCCATTCTATGAATCTATCTATTGTCACATGCCTCATGGCTTTGCTTGTCCTCCAGCACATCTTGCTCCCTCTGCATCTCCTTGTGACCCCTCCTTTCTTCTTCCTGGCATCCTCTGTGTCTGGCTGTCCTGACTATATTTCCTGCCAAGCTAATGGCCCTTTACCTGTTTATTAAACCAATAAGAAGGCATCTTGAAAAAGACACATCTTAACAGTGTATAAAAATATTATTCGACAATACATGTCTATGAGAGAGTATTAAAATTACAATCATTGCAGTGTTGAATACCCATTCTAAATGTAGTTGACACCATTCCATAGCATCCTAGACTAAAGAGAAAAGAAGGCATGAGCTGAGCACATGCTCTCCTCCCTCCTCCCCTCCTTCTCCTTCTCCTGATGATGGACAAACTGTGACCAGTTGCCTCATGTTCCTTCCACTGTGCCCTTTCTGCCATGGTGGATTCCACTTTAAAACTGTGATGCCAAGATAAAACCTTGATTCCTTAGGCTATTTTTGCCAGATATTATAATTATGAGAGACACCTAATGGTATGATGCTGTGGGACAATGGTTTGTACTCTGTCAATTGTATTTTAATAAAACGCTGATTGGCCAGTAGCCAGGCAGGAAGTATAGGAGGGACAACCAGGCAGGAAGTAGAGGTGGGGCAGTGAGAAGAGGAGAAATCTGAGAGGGAGAAAGCTCATTCTGCAGTTGTGACCCAGCCTTAGAGGAAGGAAGATGTGACTGCCTCGCCAAAAAAGGTACCAAGCCACATGGCTAACATAGACAAGAATAATGGGCTAATATAAGTTATCAGAGTTAATAAAAAGCCTGAGCTAATGGGCCAATCAGTTAATAACTAATGTAGACATCTGCGTGATTTCTTTGGGTCTTAACAGTTGCAGGACTGGGCGGGACAGAAAACCTCAATCAACAGAATAGTGCCCATGTGGACAACTGCATCCACAGAAAGCCTTAGAGAGTTTGGGAAGTTATTCTAGATTGAAAAGAATAGAGTTCAGCATTGCTTCTTCATAGCAGCATTTTCTCAGGTGTGTTCTGCTTGCTAGAGGCAAGTGGTCTCATTTAAGAGAGGCTTCCTGACTCAGCTTTAGCTGCAAAACCTTGCAGCCCTTTTAAGAGGCTCTGCCACAGAACACTTAAATGGTATTTATGAATAGCCTACAGCATGCTTCTTGGTGGTGCCATGGACCTTGAAATGCCATAGAGTTGTGGCAATAAACATGGCTCCAGCTGGTACCTCTGCCATGAGCCTAGAATCTCAGAAAGCTAAGGAATAGGCTGGATCCAGCCAGCAAAGCCAAAGTTTTAATCCTAGCCATTTTGCTTAGCAAATTAAAGACTCATGTGGTCAGAAAAAGAGAGAGAGAGATGCAATAAAGATAGATTCAAAGATGAAGAAAATCTCTAAATGGTCTATTGTGTGTTTAAAAATATATGTAGGCTTGGAAAGAAAAAAAATAAGCATAAAATCCTTAAAAGAAAAAAGAAAAAATAGAGTAGTTGGGTGTGGTGGCACACAACTTTAATCCCAGCACATGGGAGGCAGAGACAGGCAGATCTCTGTGAGTTCAAGGATAGCCTGGTCTACAGAGTGAGTTCCAGAACAAAGATACATAGAGGAACCCTGTTTAAAAAGCCAAAAATTAAAAATAAAAGAAAGAGTTTAAAATAAAGCCACATAAAGATGGAAAACACACAGAGAATCTAGATGCTGTATGTTATTATGTTCTGTTTGAATTGTTTGAATGCTGAGGAAGGAGCAATAGCTGCTAAAAATATTTGTTTATAAATGCTGCTGAATTAATGCAAGATAGGTATTTTGAGAATACCTTAATTTCAAAATCGAGGTCAAAAGGTGTGTTATTTTGGAGAAGAGGTTTTGCTTTTGTTTCCACAGGAAATGAGAAGCTGTGGATTCATTCTGAGTTAAGAAATATCAGGTTTGATCAAGGAAGACCACCTGAGAAATTTTGGGTAGAAACAGATGGCCCAGATGTCTGAGTTCTACACCCAGAACAGATTCAAGACTGCTTCCTGAGATGAACAAGCCTCACAGGATACTCTAGTCATGACTTGATAATTCTAAATTTTCTTTATGTCCCCATAAGATTATCAGTGCCTGCAACCAGCAGGAAGTAGCCTGGAAAACTATACCCACATTCCCAAAATGGACTATGGATATTTTCCCTTGTTTAGAATATTGGTTACAAGTTGTTATGGCTAATGGTCAGGAGAAAAGCTAAACAAAGGATATTAGATTTAGAGTTCTTGTTTTTAAAAAAAGGAGGGGGGAGTGCTGTGTGACAATGGTTTGTACTCTGTTAATTGTATTTTAATAAAACGCTGATTGGCCAGTAGCCAGGCAGGAAGTTTAGGTGGGACAACCAGGCAGGAAGTAGAGGTGGGGCAATGAGAACAGGAGAATTCTGGGAGGAGGAAAGCTCATTCTGCAGTTGTGACCCAGCCTCAGAAGAAGCAAGATGTGACTGTCTTGCCAAAAGAAGTTCCTGGCCACATGGCTAACATAGACAAGAATAATGGGCTAATGCAAGTTATGAGTCAATAAGAAGCCTGAGCTAATGGGCCAATCAGTTAATAACTAATGTAGACCTCTGTGTGATTTCTTTGGGTCTTAACAGCTGCAGGACCAGGCAGGACAGAAAAACCTCAGTCAACATTATGAAATTTATGAATTACTTATAAACAGTTTTCATGCAAATTTTCATAGTTGGAAATCAGGAGTGGGTATGTAGCTCAGTCTACAAAGTATTTGCCATGCAAGCATAAGAACCTAAAGTTGATTCTAGAACACACAGAAAAGCCAGACATGGTGGCTAGAACCTGTAATTCTAGAAATGGGTGGATGAGACTGGAGGATCCCTGGGGCTTGGTGGCCAGTCACTCTAGCCTAATGGTGAGTTTCAGGCCAATAAGACACCCTGTCTTGAAGTAGATAGATGATGTCCATGAGAATGACAACTGAGTGTGTCCTCTGACCTCCACACAAGTGTAAAGATTTTTGAAGGAAATATTCAATAACTATATATTATCTTATTTATAAAATTTTTTAATGTTTCTTTATCTTACATGTGTATATTTGTATTTCATTTTCTGGCTGCCCAGGTCCAAATAATCACACAAAAACTATATCTATTATAGCACTGTTTGGCCAATGTTTCAGGCATATTCCTAGCTAGCTCTTACATCTTAAATTAACTCATTTCTATTATTTTATATTTTACCAAGAGGCTCATGGTTTACCAATAATGTTCTGTTGTCTTTTTCCTTCAGAAACTACATGGCGTCTTCCTAATTCTGCCATCTTTCCTCCTCTATTTCTTCTTGGATTTCCCACGTTCTTATATTCTGCCCTGCCATAGGCCAAACAAGCTTCTTTATTAACCAATGGAAATAAAACATTTTCACAGCAGACAGAGGGATATCTCATATCATATGTTTGAAGGGGGCTGTCATGTCATATATGTAGGGGTCAGATGAAAACTTCAGGGAGTTTCTTCTCCTCCATCATGTGGGCCCCAGAAATTAAACTCAGGTCGTCAGGTTGATCAGTCAAATGCTTTAAGCTACTGACTCATCTTGCCAGCCTCATATTATATTACTGAAACATAATGACTCACAAATTCAGATCACACGGCTCTCATTATAATGCAAAATTAAGTGATTCACTCCAGGAATTGAGACATATGTTTCTCTGTCACTCTCACCATGGCCATCTTCCAGAGTGCTCTGTGGTTTATGTGCCCACCATTTGCAATTCTTGTATCTTCTTGGGACTGTCAGGTAATTGGCTGTCACTTCTTCATACAGTTGCTGCTCCAAGCAGTGAATGATGTGCGTGAAAATCTCTTGTGTAACTCTTAATGCCTGGTAAATATGTTTGCAGCTCTGGGCTCCTTTGGCCTCCTGTGGGCTAGATAAACTCCAGTAACCAAGTTTATTATAATTGTGTCTTAAAGTAAGTAGATGAGTAAGGGCCTAAGTGTCTGTGATTTGTAGGCTGACTTATTGCCTGAATCAATTCCTAAATAGAGATTAAAGGAATTTTTCTTAGTTCTGGGTTCTAAATGTGAGCTGACAGGATAGGGGAATTTTACATCTGTACTATCCTGAAGAAACCACCTGTCTGAATCCACAGGGCCAAGCACCAAATACATAAATAAATATCACAGATTGGCAAAGAAATAAACAGTTTTCCAACTCCAAGACTCTCTCCGACCCATAAATTGAAAAATTAACCTCACCCTGCTTTGCAATTTAACGTGAGATTCTTTTGCTCAGAAATTTAAGTTTGTGGATCAAGGTTAGAAATTCACCCAAGGGAAGAGATCTATTGCTGTAAAAAATGAACCAGGACAATTTGTTTTTAGCTACCATCTTAGCAGCTATGCATTAGAATATGTAATGATAAGGAAGTAAATGTGGTCCATAATCTGTCATCATCCACTCGCTGAGAGAGACCACCTCATTTGTTCTCTGCATCAATTGCATATCTTTTAGATCTTCCCTAAATCAACACCTTTGCTAAATTACTAGTCCAGTCAAGACAGGGCTTACATCTTCATCCCTCCTGTTCCAGTCAAAAAGCTGCTGTCTGCTCCTCACTTCTGCTTCACTCCAGAATTGACTGGAAGCTGTGGACTTCCTCTGCCCCAGCTGCTGGCAAGCAAACCCTCATGCAACAGCTCTCTCGCACATATTAAAAGTAGCTAATAGGATGTGCTAACACTTCCTACACAAGTGACAGGAAAGCTCCTGTGCCTGGGATTAGGACAGCAGAGAAGAGAATGCAACAGAGGAAGGCACAATATTCAGAAAAGACTTTCTTTCCTCAAAAATACTCTTAATCGGGCTGGAGAGATGGCTCAGAGGTTAAGAGCACTGGCTGCTCTTCCAGAGGTCCTGAGTTCAGTTCCCCGCAACCACATGGCGGCTCATAACTGTCTGTAATGAGATCTGGTGCCGTCTTCTGGTGTGTGTGCAGGCATGAAGGCTAAATAAATAATTATTAAAAAATACTCTTAATCAGCACAGACAAATCGTGCAAGTTTGTGAAGTACCATGTGGCATTTCGATACATACTATAATGCTCGGAGCAGGGTAAATTTGTATGTCTATCACACTATTATTTGTGTTAGAAATATTCGTAGTCTGCCTATTCCAGTGGTTCTCAACCTGTGGGTCACAAACATCGGAAAACACATATCTCTGATGATCATAGGAACTTGGTATATACATGGCTTGGTAGCAAAACTATAAAGTATCAACAGAAATAAATTTACGGTTGGGGGTTCCTAAGACTGTTTTCTGTGTTTTCTGATGGTTGCAACCTAGAGGTGGAAAACTGCTGCGACCCACTCTGTATTTTGAAGTATATTAATTGCTGTCAAGCAAAAAAAAAAAACTTGATACTTATTCTCAATCTGCTACAAGCACCCCTACCCATAAGCCCAGCAAGCTAGTGATTCTATCGGCCATGGAGTGGCCCTCCCTTGACTGGTTTGCCTGAAAAAGCACATCTTAAGACCCTAGTTTGGCTCATACTGCACACTCATGCGTCTTCCTAAGTCACAATTTTCAGAGTAATATTGCAATAAACTCCCGATTTCAAAACTAGCTTTTGTCAAACTTTTCTAACTTGGCCATATGGAATGTGCCTTTTCATTTATTCATTCTTTTCTTCAATTGAATAAGTCCTTTTATTTCCAATGAATTTATTTTTTATGCTTACCATTTATTTTTGCGTGTGTAGGGTTTTGCACACAGTAGCAAGCCCTCTACCACTGAGCTGTATTCCCCAGGTGAGTGAGTACCTTCGGGGTAGACAAGGCCATCAATATTTCCCAGCTGGTAAGAACACCATGCTAAGTACAATACCTGAACTTATTTGCAAAGAGAAGTACAGGGAATTCCCAAAGTTATTTATTTATCGGAGGAGTTAGAAAGGCATGTATGACGGAGTCTTCCATCTCTGGACTTCCAGGAGTGATTAAGAAATAGTTTTGAGGGCTGGAGAGATGGCTCAGAGGTTAAGAGCATTGCCTGTTCTTCCAAAGGTCCTGAGTTCAATTCCTAGCAACCACATGGTGTCTCACAACCATCTGTAATGAGGTCTGGTGCCCTCTTCTGGCTTTCAGGCATACATGCAGATAGAATATTGTATANAATAAATAAATAAATAAATAAATAAATAAATAAATAAATAAATAAATGAAATAGTTTTGAAGGGGGAGGGGGAATGGGGGAAGGGAGGAAAATGGGAGTAGGGGAGGAGGTGGAAATTTTTAATATTTAAATAAATTATATAAAAAAGAAATAGTTTTGAAAACAAGGCTATGGTGCCTTTGTTACTCATACATAGCTGTTATTCATTCATTGATGAATAACCCAGGCTTATGTTTTTCTTGGCCTCCATGGAGTAGCATTCTAGGTGTCTGGAGACTTCCTCCCCCTCCCCCCATGTAAAACCAGTGAAGGCACAGAACAGGTAGAGATTCAAAACCAACTATGACCTAAGCAATAAAATATGCCTTCATGTAAGGTTTCTGTCTTGTAAAAGCTGATAGCATTTATCAACCAACGTGCTAAAGTCCAACTCTACACACCACACAGTTGAAGCAGACAGTATAAGCTTTTTGATTCAAGAAAATCAAGTTTGACCCATATGATAATTCCTTTTGTTTTAAATCAAGCAATGATGATAGAAAATTCTTTTTCTTTAACATAATTAAACCCAAAGAGCTAGAAAAGTCTCCTCACAAGATGTCTATGTATGATCATTTCTAAAAAGATAAACTCTCCTTTTAATGCAATTGTTTTCCTAGTAAGTGACCTGCCATTAACTTTCACCTTGTCAGACATTTCTGGTATGTGACAGAATTACTTCCACCTGTTGGATCAGAAACATGCTGCAGTTCAAGTAAGAAGGATTCTACTAGCAGAGAAATCTATTTTAATCTGCCTTGTACTAGCAATTAAGCAGCTTTTTATGTTGTACCTACTTGTAATTTGTATTGTCAATATTTCACCCTTAGAAATATTATTTTAAGTAACCCTCATTGATATGATTCTGTCCTTGAGCTCTGGACAGAAAGTGGAGACAAAGACGGGCAAGGCTCTGTCCACTTTCTCTAATCACACAACCCGAGAATGACAAAGAACTCAAAGAATATAATCAAGAGGCAGATTAACAGACATTGTGACTGTGGATTAAATGGCGTACCTTGAGAATATGGGAAGATCAATTCTAACTTGGGAATTAGCCACCACGCGTGCATGTCAGAGGAATGAGGAAACAGGGAGTCAGTCTAAGGGAAAAGGAATTTGGAATTTTCGAGAAAGGACTGGTTGAGGAATTCAGGCTTGAGTCTTGGGAGGGGACATTCTTAGAGTCACATTTCCTTAAAGGCTCCCTGCTCCATTTTCTACACGACACAATCGGACATGCAGTTTTTGAGGTCTGAAAACTCTCCCTGGAACCCTGACATCTGCTGTTGTCTTCTGCTTGCCTTCTTGACCCTGTTCCTGTGAGAGGAGTTTCACTTCCTCACCACAGCCTCTCTGACCTTCCACCTGTCCTATGCCCCTTCTCTCAAGTTTAGACACCAGCTGGGATTCTTCCCTTTTCTTCTCTAGCTATGAAATTTATACACTCAGCACTTATTTAAATTACATATGTGTGTGTCTGTGCATAATATATAAAACAATATATAAATATATTATATACACACATATATACATTTTATCAGTCAAGTATTGGTAGTACATGCTTGTAATCCCAACATTGGGGAGGCAGAAACAGGGGCAATCTACTTAGGGTTAATTTGCCAGCCAGCCAACCTACTAGGTAAGGAAGGTTCAGTGAAACACCCTGCCTCAAGCAGAGGATGTTATTTAAGAACAGCAAAAGGTTGATCTGCTCCACATATGTCACAGGCCAGCTCCTGCACATGCAAGTATGCGCACACACACACACACACACACACCAAACAAGCAACCAAACAAAACACATTATTTGAATTTTTCATTATTTAGCGTTTTCTCAGTTAAATACTTTTCAGTATTTTCAGAGCAAGGATCTCATTTCAGCTTTCTTTCTTATCTAGAGAAACAAAATGAAGTGTTCAATGTTTCCTATATTATTGGTGTTGCGTGTATTTTTTGATCTGCACTTAATCCTTACAAAAGAAGCTCACAGATTGAACACAGTGGTATAAACCTTTACTCTCAGCACTCAGGAGGCAGAGGCGGGCAGATTTTTGTGAGTTCAAGGCCAGCTAGGTAGGGCTACAGAGTGAACACTTGTGCCCCGAGATGAAGTTCACAGTAACTTTTCAACATAGTGGGCCAGAGCGCTAAGAAGCAGCAAGTTTATTTAAAATTTATATCCTCAGAAATCATATCATAATATAGTTGCTAAGAAAGCAATCTATTAATCTGATATTGTATTTTCCCAATGCTGGAGGAAAAAAAAGAATTTTTAATATAATTTGGAACAAATAACTTCAAAAATAAAGAATAGAATTTTAAGTCAGGTAAAATATAGCAAAATCACTACACTGTCCTAACTATTCTTATTTTTATACTTAAATCATTTAAGTGAAGTGTAGAAACTTGGAAAAAAAGAGAGTAAAAACTAGAAGGAAATGCTCATAGGAGCATGAACAATGATACCTTTGAGCAAGCTGGTTAATCGTCAAGCAGCAGTCAGTATCCCAGGTCCCACTTGACATTCAAGCCTTTACTCCCACAATTACCATCCACTGGAGGGAATGGTGCTCCAAGATTTGCTTTGAACAGGAACAACTCACCCAGGAACTGCCCTGTCTGACGACTGCGTAATGCATGAAAGGGAAGATACAGTAAACCCCAAAGTAATGGTTACGTACAAGCCATCTTACATCTAACCCCCATCTCGGAGTGCTCCAGAACACACGCTTGAGACAGTTGAGAATATAGCACTGATTAAACAACCAAAGCAAAGAGGTAATAGCAACATAGAAGAGGAGGGCTTTGTTATAGTTTAGATGCGGAGAGGCTTTCCGAAAAGGTCCATATGCTAAGGTATCAATCCCCACAGTAGTGCTATTAGAAGGTGGTAGAACATTTGAGAAGTGTTGTCTAATGAGCTAGAGAGAGGTCCTTGGGACGTTGAGGTGTGCCCTAGATAGCGATTGCAGGATACAATCTCTCTTTCTACCCATGGTTCATTCTGTTACGGTGCCCAACCATTGTCACACAGTGTACTCAACCATCCAGCGACAGGGTCACCCATGCTGAACTTGAACTTCCACAACTGTGAGCTAAATAAACTTCCCTTTACTTCATAGATACCACATATCAGGTATTTCACTCTAGTAATAGCAAACTGGCTAATAGACACATATAAGTTGAGAAAACAACAACAGAACTGAAGAGAAGTCAGCCAACGAAATGTTCTTTCAAGCATGAAGACTTCAACTCTATTGATATCCAGAAACTATTTTTAAAAAGTGTGTGCCAGGCAGTGGTGGCACACGCCTTTAATGCCAGCACTTAGGAGGCAGAGCCAGGTGGAGCTCTGTGAGTTCAAGGCCAGCCTGGTGTACAGAGCTAGTTCCAGGACAGCCAGGACTGTTACACAGAAAAACTATCTCAAAAAAACAAAACAAAACAAAAAAAAACAACCACCACCACAAACAACAACAACAAAAAAACCCATGTGTGTGTTGGTACAATCTTGTAATCCCAGTGTTGAAAAGTAGGGAAAGAAAAATTTCCCTGCTCCCTGACTGCCCAGCCTAGGCTACTTGGCAAGTTCCAATCCAGAGAGAGATCTTAATTCCAAAAATAAGGGAGGCAATGAACAGTACCAAGGGCTGTCTTCTGGCCTATTTATGCACATGTGCACACATACATACACACACTCACATTGTCAAGCATGCACACAAACACACACAAAGCAATAATGACAACCTAAGACAGGCAGGGAACTATAACAATAAGAGAAAGAGAGAGAGATTGTGCCAGAATAGAAACTTATATTCCATACCAAGGAATTGATACTTTCTGTGGAACAGGGGTTTTCAAGATAGGCCAAAAGCATGCTCAAGCATGTAGAAAATATTTTTGTTATTCATATTTTAACAATGGTATGTTTTCCTGTATGTTTTACAAGATATGCATTGTATTGATAAGTACATTATTTTAAGTATACAGACAGAGAACTTTCATATATAATCTATTTTTTTTAAACCAATAGATGTATTCAGTCAAACTTTAGGACATGCCAGGAGTGGTGATGTATGCCTATAACACCAGCACTTGAGAGGCAGATATGGGATCATCATGAGGTTGAAGTCAGTTTGGGCTAAACAGCAAGTTTTAAGAAAGTCTAACCTTCACAGTGAGACCTTACTGCAGACAACAGGAGCAGCGATCGGGTCTTTTTAGAAGTCTTTCTGTGAAGAACAATATTGTGTATCTGTGCTGCTGGGTGACAAAGTACACCATGCAGAGAGAGCTTGAGTGTGGAGTTTATTTAAGAAAAGGGTATTAGAGGTTGTGGGGGAGGGAGGGAAGGGAGAGATACAGGGGTGGGGAAAAAAAGAGAGAGAGAAAAGAGAAGAGGAAGAGGCCAAGACAAGCTTGCTTAGGTGGGAAGAGAGATCAGAAGTGGGTGGAACTTGTCTCTTAAAGGGACCTTTGCACAGTGGAACTGCTTGCCATAAGCCAAGTGGAGACTGCGCCCATGGGGCAGGGCCACAGTGTGCCCGGATACTAGCATTGTTCACAGCATGGGGTGGATGTGGAAGTCCAAGGTCTGAAGTCAGTTCTTTCCTTCCATATGTCAGTCCCAGAATCTCCATTCCTCAGGCTTGTAGAGTCTTCAACCCACTGAGCCATCTAGCTGGTCCCAAGCAAACTGAACAAATCAAGTGGGAGCTAACAGAAAATATTGTTTATGAGGACACACCCCAAATTAATGGAATCAGCTCTCTAGGACGAGCCAGCATCAGTATTTTCTCCTTTCCCTTGTCAGGTCCAACTGAGCTAGAGTTATGATTGTCATGTCTGAGCTGGAAAATGGAACATAATTGTTTATTAACTCAAAGTACTTAAGGGTGTCAAAAGCCAAAAGTGAATAAAGAGTTAAGGATCACCTTAAGAGTGGCGTGTGAATAGTAGTTTTCTCTTCACTTTTTGTTTTTACTTCCTTGTGTTCCCTGCCAGGCCCTCACTGCG